>APFE031704680.1:22325-45515 GCA_000404065.3 Pinus taeda | reverse complement strand
AATTGTAAATATAACACTGTAACTATTAATATAAATAGGTGTTAAGGTAAAACTTATTGTTTCAAGTCTTCACACATTTTTTTTTATAAATTTATCTTCTCTTATTTTAAAAGATAAAAATTTTGGTGTCATTCTCACAAGCAAGTAGAATATATTTTATTTTGATCAACAAAAACTATCATCAAAATGTCACATCATAAAATTAACATTTCAATGCATTTGTACAAAACAAAATGGTGTCAAAAGACTATGAAACAAATGTTGGGACAATGTGATGAAAAAAGCGAGCTTAATGTAGTGACAAAAAAACTAACATGACGATTGTAATAAAGAAAAAAAAGACATTTCTTTTAGATGATCATTACACATCATCATAAAGTCACAATACACAACTAACACCACAATTTGGTTGTGCAAATAAAATGACACAAACATGCAATGGAAAATGCAATTTCATGTCACATTTTCCTGAACAAATATCTTTGTTGTTATGCGGCACATGGTTGTGTATAAAAGATGTGAAATTGCAGCAAATACAAATTCTTATACAATGTGAAGAAAAAATATAACATTATATTCTAACAAATGAACTAACGTGACAAACAAACCAATGTCTTTCGTTATAACATACATGTTTTGATTTCAATATGGTACAAACACTCACCAATGTCACAAAGTAACACATATTGTCTGATATGGCAATGTGACAAACATTGTTGTAATGTCACATACATTGCAATATATCTAATGATGCAATCTAAAAAATGTTATTGTAATATGACATTACAAAACTAACAAACTATTTGTCCAAGAATGTGACGTTGTCCAAGTTTATCCAACATCACAATGCGATAAACATTGTCCAATGTTGTAATTTGACATTATGTTGCAATTAATATAATGTCGCAATGTCACAAAAATTGTCCCATTTTGACAATCTTTGTTGCATTGTGACATAAATTCTAAAAATCCTGAACAAATTACCAATGTTAGAATGGTCAATTATGGTCACAATGGCCAACCATTATAACATGTTTGACCATAATCAACATCATCACATACTCAACATAATTAGCCGTACCAATGACATTCAACTTCTCCAACATATAAAATATGACTAGCACAACCATACTTATTCATGTGATTGATATATGCTGATTGACATCATTTTCATACATCTGTTTGCATATAAAAATTAGAAAATACCACCAATAAACATATATAAACCATATTAATAATTAAGAAAAATATAATCATGCTAATAGTTAATAAATATACTCCATACTAAATATATAGTATTTAAAATTCCAATATAAAATACAATTAAAAATATCAAATCAAATCACCAAATTAAACTCGCCCATTCAGCCGTTGATTTTACCCTCACGGACCGGCTCCTTTAGCTAGGGGATCCTTTTGATCAGGCAACCAAATATAAATGAATTTTTATATGCAAAACACATTGATAATAAGAATGTTGTCTTCTTGTAGTGACATCATTACAAAGACACGCTTAGCTATACAAATTTTATATTTTAAAAATATCTTTTTATTGTTCTTTATCATTAAAAAAAATGCTTAGTTATACAAATTTTATATTTAATGGATTTAATATTTTGAAATTTTATTTTTATATAATAAATTTAATAAATACCAAAAAAAATTAACAGTTATACTATTAACTTCTCTAAAATTATGGTGTTTGAAACCAATTTGCTATGAGTCCCACCCTTGTTCTCCATTGTTCTCCATAGGATCATTACGTCGTATTGTAGAACCTCTGCTGTTACCTTCTCCACCTCCATGTCGGGAATCACCATCAGCCGGGTTGAAATTACACTTGTAGAAGCGAGCACCAAGAGTATGGGACCTGCACAAGCCAATGGCACCTCATAGGATAGGAGGTACTTCTTTCTGTTACCTGACATGTCGGGATAGGACCACCTTGGTAACAAGAGCTTGGCCATTGCCACCTCGCTTTATACTACATTCTCAAACTATTCATAAATCAGGTTAATGCCTCATTCCCATTTGTCTAAGCAATAGTGGCTCATCTAAGATAGGTTAGAAGTTCAAATTCCAGACTGTGCTCCTCATGTAATGTCGCTGCATCTCCTTCACTGCAGTTCATGGAACTCGCCGTACCCACCCAGGAGAATTTTGGTGGTGCGCAAGCAGAGGAGCATCCTATGGAGAATAATGAAGGAAGCTCGGAAGGAATTTCATTTATAGATTTGCAGGGAAAGCAATCTCTGTAAGCAGTACGTTCATGAATATAAAAAGCATTTGAATGCTAAAGCAGTGAATTAAATGCATGTATATCAAAATATTTCCTATAAAATAACTTTAATATAAAATAATTTGTAGTATTTTGGTGACAGTGTATTGCAGTGTAGGTGATATTATTTTGCTGTAAAATAACAAAAAATTAAAATAATTTTAGTATAAAATAATTTGTAGTATTTTGGTGAGTGTATTTTAGTGTAGGTGATAGTATTTGTTGTAAAATAACAAAATTAAAATAACGTTTTGTATTTCGGTGATAGTGTTTTTAGATGATAATATTTCGTAGGTGAACAGATTTTTCTCATTTAATTTAAATTCAATTTTAATTAAAAAAAAAATAACCATACCATCTTAATTAAATAATCAAATTTAATTAAAAAATGATTTCACATTTAAATTTGGGAAAATTATAATAGGCTAAATAATGAAATATAGTGTGAAATCTCATAAATATGTAAATTTTTTTATATTAAAAAGAATTCAGTTATATAATAAAAAAAAGGAATTATTGTAAAATTAGAAAATTTATAATATATTAAAAAAACATAATATAATAATAAAAATTATATTTTATTTTATTTTTTTTTTTAAATTAAATATAAGCTAATAAAAACTAAAAATATTTCCAACCAACCAAAAGATATATATATAAGAGAAAAGAACACAATATTTATGGTGAAAAACTTTATACATTTAAAAGAATTTACACATTATTTCTAAAAACATAATTATATTGCTTTATTTAATAAAGAGTAAAATAAAGAGTATAATAGTTTTTTTTATGAGTAATAAAAAATAATATATTATTTATTTTTTGTCCACACTTTATGGTAACATATAGTCATCTACATAGTTATAAATCACTAGTAAACCTTATATATGTGTATTTTTCTATCTAGGTAGTAGATATTGTGGCTTAGTTGTCTATGTGGGAAAGTATGCATGGTATTTTGTTGATGCATAGTAAAGATACTTTGGTAAGAGTAGAGGCCCAGAAAAGTGCTACAAACATATTCAGGATGAGCAAATAATTGATGTGGGGAGATGCTAAGAGGCCTCTTAAGCTCATGTAATGACATCATACGTAAGATATTTTAGATTAAGTAAGTATGTGTGATAAACACTAAACATGTGAAGTAAATTTAAATTTAAGGAGATAAAACTACTCCAACCATACTTTCAATGTATAAATACATATGAAGAATGAATAGTAAAGTTGTTGGTTAACCTTCCCAAAAATATCTTCCCCATTATGTGTACATCTTGGTGATTCTTCACAAAATGTAGCCTATTCCTAAATGTCTCCTGAATCCATGCTTCCAAATTTAGTTCTAGGGTGAGAAATTTTAGTTCTTCAACATCTTATCAACGTTCTTCGAGCCATTGAGGATTTCTTTACTTAGATTATTTTCTTTTGAAATTATGTTATGAGACCCATTGTAAGAATTGTAAGTAACATTTAGAAATAGAACAAAACAATGTTCCTTCCCCTATAAGATTCGTTTGCTATTATGGATGGAGGGATATACAACTCTTTAACATATTAGATAATGAGAGTGCACATTTGTCAAGGATACAATCCTTTTACAGGGTTTTGATTTAGGAAACTAAAATCATAACTAAAGGTGTCTTGGTTGGTAGTCCTCATGGCCCCATGGCCATGAGTAATACAATGCATCTACTATTCACTTCTTAGTTAAATGGTTTAATGGGGGTGGTTACAAAAGAGACATGAAGGTATTTTCCTCAACCTGTCTATTTCCAATTTTCGTTTACATTTATCTGTTACATCCCAAGTCAAAGGGTGAAGCGATGAGTGTATACTTCCAAGTTCATGTTTATCTCAAGTTAAAATAACCTCATCACAGAAATATATATATATATATATATATAATATTATATATATATATATATATATATAATATATTATATATATATATTTATATAGCTATACCATGTGATTTTGTAGGGTTGGCTACACACATTGTTATTAGTTGTCTTAACCTAGTCTAGCGATTGTGTTAATTTATTGTCACTACCATTTCTTGTAGCCTATTGCATTAGGAGATGAGTCTACATCTATTTGCAATGCTATGATTAACTTAAGCGTATTTAATAGGTCAATTTAGGACTTTATACATCTTAAGTACCCAAGGTTTTGTTCCAATAACCAAATTGTGTTTCCCACAATCTTAAAATTTTGCATTATAAGGATTTGATCTACATCTTTAATTTCTTGCAAATTCAAAATAGGGAATTTAGATATTACCTCTTCAGTAACTCAATAACAACAATATGTGGTAGTGAAAAAACATCATTTCCATATATCTTGCGCTTTTGAAAGCCATATCTAGAAATAATTTTAGATAGATATTGACCGAGGATATATCATTTGCTGGACATTCTACATTCCTCTGAGGATTTCGACAATCATTGACAAGTCAACAAATGTTGTTTATTGAAGCTTGCTCAATTAAGCCCTTGGCTCTACATAATCTAGATTTATAATGGTAATGTATATTTCTCTTAAATGGGTATCAAGTTTGAGTTATAATTAAATTCATCTTTTGCATTAAATATTTATGTAATTAACTACAAAATAGAGTTGAAAATTCCAATATATCTTGAACTCCCCTAGAAGTGGGCATCATAGACAACCCATTGGTTGAATAACTTTACACAATTGGTGTGGATTCCTAACAATGCCAACTTATAACAACAACTTTAAAAGTTTGAAAGGAATATTGCTTTTAACTATGGAGATTATTATCTTCTCCTATGATCCAACTAAATGCTTAATTGAGAGCAATCAGTTGCAACCAACTTGTTGGAGATTTATCCTATTGTTGAATATTAGAATGTGTAGTATGAATGACACATGAACTCATTTATCATTAATTTGATATCACTATCGTTAGTTTAGGAATATTCCATGTTTCTTGGCATCTTTTGTTAGCTTTAATATGATTATTTTTCTTTATTTAAAATAGCATTATTAGCTAATTGTTATGTATAGTTTATAAGAATATGCTTTTGGACTTGCGATTCTAGTAATCAATTATGTAGATGTTAAGGAACTAAATTTTTAAGGATATTAATCATGTAGATTTACTTAAATCAATTGCTATCATTTGAATGTAGTGATGCCTCAATCACTAAATGCTAAAAAAAAAAAGAATAATAATCACTCTAGTATTAATGATTTATTTCAAAAATTTAGTGCACACTAACAATCGTGCTCTTATGTCAAACAAATATAAATAATTGGTCATTAAGATTTAAATGTCACTTTTGTATTACTCTTATTTTAATCAATTACATTCATAAATTTCATTGGGTTTCCTTCTTTTCCAACAATAGCCACATGTAATATTTCTATTGTTTCCCTCAATGTATACAAGGTTCATATCTTCAACCTTGTAGCTATGACCAATGACCCCTTACTAATATTCTATCCACCTTTACCAAATCTTGTGGAGAAACCTAGGATGCTCCATAAGCTTTGGTAAAGGTGGTTGTAAAATTGGTAAAGGGTGATTGGTCATGGATAAAGGATTCAAAACAGCAACCTTGTATGCAAAGGGAAAGGAAAAAAAAATGTTAGATATAGTTGTCATTAGAAAAGAAGGAAACTCAGTGAGATATATGAGAGAGGCACACAAGTGTGAAAATAAGAAGAAGGATAGGTTGGATTTGCAAATGTATAACAAGGAGATGATTGAGTAGGATAATTATTCCCTATTTTTGGACAACATTGTGATTTCCACTTTAGATGCATTTGTTAGGGGTATGTTCATGTCTTCCTATGTTGGAAACAACCTCCTCAAGATGTGATGGTAATTAAAGTAGATCCACTAGTGAAAAAAAGTGTCAAAGAAAACATAATTGATAAAAATTCAAGTTAATATGATCCGATATAGTAGCAAGTTTTGGCATGGTTAATAAGGTTGTAGGCCTCAATGGATGACATTGGCTAGTATTGAGAATTGACAAGGTTGATGAATAATGGATGGATCTATTATATATAATGTGTGAAATTTGGGCCAATAAGAAATCACATCGATATTCATTTAGAAGGCCACATCAAGGTGAGAATAATGTAATGGAGGCATAATAGAAAGGTACTAAAAAGAAAGGATAGTGGAAGAAAGGTTAAGTAGCTACATGTACATGAGAAAGTAGATGGAGTTGATGGTGTTGAGTCCTAGTGAATGTTCCGACATGTTACATAGAGCCACCCACCATAGATCATTTGGTCCAAGCTATAAAGTTAACCATAGGCAGGTTGTATTCCCTAAGGTTGTTGCATGACCCATTATTTAGGAATCCATGTTGTAGCATGTGAGCACATGATGTGATCCTTATCAATCATTGAGAGGATGGAGGATAAAGTTTTGGAATGAACTACTTGAATAGGTACAAGGGTGGAAAGTGTACTCATAAGCTAGCTTGAGATTAGTTTGTTACAAGACCTATTATTTAAGCATATAAGTTGTAGTGTTGTTACACATGGAGCTATGTATGATGAAATTGAGGAATTGACCACACAAATAGGTACAAGGGTGTTAGGTGTGCTTGTATGCTAGCTTGAGAGGGGTAATGTGATATCTTAGAAAGTTAGATGTTTGATGAAACATGTAGAACAAAATGTATATTAGAAAACTAATGGATGCAACAATTAGTTACCCATGTTTTATGGTTTATGGTGGTAATTTTATATGGAATTTAGAAAAAATATCGAGCCTGTATTAATATCCCCGTGTCAAGTTTAAAGGGGGGATTATTAGTGTAGTTAGTGTAAACTTAAATTAATCATAGAGCTAATATATATTTGATATTTTACAGACTTGATGTTTTGGTAACCCATGGTTTTTCCCATGGTATGATAATGTAATGTATTCTATTTAAGGAAATGACAAATCCATTGTAAATTTCCTTTGGACCATGGAATAATATATTTATTATTTGGAGTTGGTTTATTGAAAGTGTTTCTAGGATATTATATTGTGTCCATGTATTGTTGTTGTTATGGTGTTATGCATTTATTTCTCTCTCCCCTTTTATAACAACTAGTATCATAGCTAATTGTTAGAGGAAAACAAGTTAAGGACCTCTCAACACAAAGAAAATTACCATTAATTTACAAAAAGAAATATAAATTCTAGAAATTACAACTCAAGGAAGACATTTATGAGTCCACTTGTATTAATATAGAGCCTACAAGAACAGGGAAATCAAGGTTTCGTAAAGTTTTACAATGTACTAAAATTTTGTTGAAATTTTGTATTAAAATTTAAATGATAAATACTTGTCTTTTTACCAATGTTTAACATTTTGGTGATTTAGCAACCTAAAAATTTTCAATTTTACCTTTTCAACCCAATAAAAACATTAGACTACCTATTATTTTCTAAAGAAAAGCCTACCTTTGAGGTTATACATACCAAAAGTTTAGTAAACATTTTTAACCTATACTACTCTACTTATTCTATCAACCTTATAATACAAAATCATTACTATAACCTACTTTTCCTATCAACCATATTTACTATCCTAATATAATTTCTATAACATATATACACACCTACCTTATTATCATTTCACCACTAATTTCATACTATCATCTCCATCATATCCTCATACAATACTATATTATAACTCTTTGCGCACTTAATGTTGGGTAGGGTCCACCTAGGTCAAAGTTCTGTTAAAGGTTTGTAAAGAAGCCTTATTTTGAGGAGCAGAACACTCTTTGAGTAGTATTTTAGCAGTCATGGGAGCTTTAGGGTGAGTCAAAGCACCATATTTTGCAAAAGGATGTGATTAACTGGTATGTTTTGAGCTTTACTCATGGGTTGTGGACAATGGAATTCTAAAAGAAAAAGGATATATAAAAGGTTGTCTTAGTGAGTCAAAGGAAAAAATTGATGGATGATGAATATGTTTAGATGTTTTCGGGTCTGTGTTGATGGTTCTAGACCCGCCAAAATGTAAGGGGATCTACCCAGTAATAATTCCCAATTAGACCTCAAACCATTTGGTGTAGGAGTCCCAACAGTGGGTTGCACGATATCACCTTGATTGTGGTTTCGCACAGAGGCAAGTAAGATGTTCATGTTGGTAGAAAGGGTGTGATAGCTACGAAAAGTCAAGGAAGGTGCAGGAACATTACTAACACACAGAAAGTGGGGTGAGTGTGCCCCTTGGAAAACTGTGATAGCACGGAGCTTGGAAGGGAATACACGAGCAAAAATGCATCACAAACTGGAAAGAAAGTTAGCTCACAATCCAAAGTGATGGTTAAACCAATCAGTATGTTCGAGTAAGATTCATACATACTTATACAAAATAGTCCATACATGCATGCATAAGCAAACATATACATATATCATTTAGAGTAACCATGTTAGCTGAGATATAGTAACAACATATGCATGAAACGTGATGGCTCTATCATACTAAGAAGTGTAAGTTCCAGTCATACAATACATCCATGACCGACCACTAGTTCCAACAGTGGAACGTTACAGTCACAATTGCTTGCTCCTCCAAAGAGATATACTAGCTCTGCACAGTGAAGAAGCCAAGGCTCATTACAATACTGGCCAAGCTCTCTCTAAGATATTCCTACCGGAAGCTTGGCTGATCAAAAGCCTCTACAATGAGTTATGAGGGACTAATTATAGCAAAGGGTGGGGTGGTCCTTGACATTCCCCTTTTTGAAAGTTCATCTACCCTCATGTCTCTTCATCTACTCTCTGACTGTTATATCCAACTATTGACACTTGAACTTCCACTTGACAAGATGTTATATACAATCTACACATGTACCCATGTGAGACAAAATGGCTTGAGAAAGCCATGCAAGACATCACTAACACTCAGACCATTATGGTGAGACTAACTCTTTGACATCCTTATGATGGTCGATGGTGGCGAACTGATGCCAACCTTGGTCATCCATGATGGTGACATCTCGCTGAAGTGAACTCTTGTCTATGTTGCATCTTGCTACACTGACATGGCTTCTCCATCCAACTCATCTAGGTGTGACTAGACCAGAAACATGTTGATGCAGAGTGTTTGCACTGATCTCCAAGCATGTGCTGGTGGCTGCACACATTAACTTCTCAAAATACATGTTCAGCTCCAATTAGACTTGCTTCTTATCTTTGCCTTGGTGAGTGTGCCAAATAGGTGGGATCTCATGCATGCTCACAATGACATGCATGATGCTTAATTCCCTTGCATGCAATCAACAAGACTGTTGACCTTGTCTACTTTGTGCTAGCTGCTAGGATGGCTCTATAACTTGTATGGGCACAGTTTCATCCATTTGTGCATGTTGTGCCCCCTGTTGTACTTGTTCCTACTGTAACTCATTCTCTCCTCTATGAAACTCTTGTTCTTCCTTGAGCTACTGCTTAAGAACATGAAAATCCTTCTTTGTTCCATTCTCTACGTTCACACAACCTCCATGTCGTGCCATCACCTTGTAGCCTCAATCTCCAAAGCTTCTCTCATCACGAGTGTATCTGCTTTGAACTTGCAGCTTTTCTATGCCTCTATGATGTCAACAACCTTCCTCTTGCATTCGTCGTGCACATGTGTGCTACCTTCTACTGTTGTTGATGGTGCTGCTCATTGCGCTTCTATTGCCATTTATCTTGATATCCTTTTCCATGAACAACTTGATGTATTTCTGGATAGGAAAGTTCATGGACACTTGATCGATTGCATTCCCAGTTGCGCTCTTAACAATGTATTTGACTCTTTTCTCCTAGAAATTGTTGTACTTATGCTATTGAGAGGCACACGAACACCTGTGATTCCTGTAGACATAGAAACACTCATTGCAAGAAATCTGTCAACTAAAAACCAAAACAAACTTGAGGATTGACTTGCAACATACCTATGCGATTAATTATGAAGGTTGCTCAATTTCTTTCAGGAGGTAGGGAGACTGACTTCCAAAACTATGCAAGGCACAGTCCAGGCTTTGGGGAGGTTGACTGACTACTAGAAATATACAATTCATAGTCCATCCTAGCTTACTAAGGATTGAAACTATGTAAAGCACAATTTTAGTCAATAGTGACATGTAACCAACAAACTACATTGTGTAGTTTCTCGGGCCAACAGGACACTACCTCCAAGAATTGTGCAATGCAATTATAGAGGTCAATGTTGGGCCAAACTTATGCAATTTATAGAGGGAAGGAAGAGCCTTCACTTCTAGAAATGAGCAGTACTAGTCGGGCAAGGCACAATCCAAGCCAAGGCAGCCTAGACTAGCCGACAGGCGACTGAAAACATGAGAAGTCTTAATGCATGGTGTGATGAGTGCAAACAAAACTGAATGATCATACATGCAAAGAGCAAGTGCAAGATTCAGAAAATTGGAAAGCATGCATCTGTGTGAAGCAAGTCGCTGCAACAATGACCTTCTGTATAAAAACAATCTCATGCATGTGACAACAGTGAGATGTGAATGAAAAAATGAAATTGTGCTTCTACAAGCTAACATGGATCAAAACAACAACAAACGCTCACTGAAATCAAGCAGACCACAATCATGCAAAGTGAAACACAAAAAGCAACAACAAAGTAATGCTCCTGTAGCTGTGTGCTTGGAGACCTTGCTAAGCCTACAACTGTGTGCATAGACCCCTACAGTTGTGCTTGTAGGGTAAGAAGGATTGTAATTGTGAATATTTGAAGATAATAAACAATATTTTGAAGGAAAATTTGTGTACTTATTTTGTGTACTTTAATTTATGAAATTAATATTTACTTTTGTATCAGAATTATTATATGAATATTGTTATAGTTAATTAAAGTTAAGATCCATTGATTTATGCATAATAGATAGAGCTTTAGATCTACGAAGGAGTCTTTTTGTATGAATAGATCGGATTCGGTATAATATTAAGTAAGATCACGTAGAAATAGATCTATAGGAGAGTCAGACTAAGCCAAGAACCACACTCCATATCCTTCTGGATGTGAAACCTAGTTCCAACATTCCCTAATATCGCCTTGGGAGAGACTACAGTCTGCACAAGTAGATCGTTACCAAAAGGGCCAACAACAAAGAGTTTTGTTGGTTAGTGCAGCTAACTATGAACCTAGGTCTGAGCCCCTCAAGTCAACAAATGGTTCTATTTCTGGGACTTGAAGCCATTGATCTCTCATAGACAGAGGATAACAAGCTTAAGAACATTGGGCAAATGCAAAGGACCATCGATTTGGTGATAACAGGGCTAACGATAGAAACATTGGTAGAGGAACTACGACAGGCTACCACATAGTGCCTAGAAACACTTCAAACTTTGAGGGTTTCATACAACAGTCTCAAAGAAAAGATTTAGGACATATTAGCTGAGTCACTCGAGTTGAGTCACAACTTTGTTCTGGGGGTCTATTGGGTAGGGTCCCCCTAGGTCAATGTTTTATAAAGAACATGCATTTTGAGGAGAGGAACTCACTTCACATAGTATTATAGGAGTCATAGGGGATTTAGGGTGGGTCAATTCCCATTATTTAGTAAAAGTATGGCATTAATTTGTATGTTTCGAGCTTCACCCGTGGGTTGCGGACCATGGTATTGTAAAAGAAAATGATATATAAAGGGTTATCTTAGTAAATCAAAAGCAACAATCATTGGATGATGAATATGTTTTGACATTTTTGTGACTATAATTGTAATATATTTATGTGTAAAGAGGAAGGCTCTTGTAGCTGTGTGCATAGAGACCTTGCTAATTATGCAGTTGTGTGTGCAGGACCCTGCAGTTGTGTGCATAGGGTAAGAAATATTGTAATTTTGAATATTTGAGGATAATAAACAAGATTTTGAGGGAAAATATGTATACTCACATTATGTACTTTACTTTATGCAATTACTGTTTACTTTTGTATCATAATTAATATATGAATGTTGTTCCAGTTAATTATAGTTAAGATCCATTGATTTATGCACAGTAGATAGAGATTTATATCTACAAAGGAGTTTTTTTGTATGAATAGATCAGATTCAGTATAATATTAAGTAAGATCTTATAGTAGTTGATCTATAGGTGAGTCATAATAAGCGAAGATCCATAAGAAACCTAGTTCCAGCATCCCCTAATATCACCTCAAGTGAAATTGTTATCTGTGCTCACCTACAAGAAAAAAGGACATTGGTGAGGGGAAAAAATGTCACTGTAAGCTCATTGGTGATGGTCAAAAGAGAACTTGTCACCGAAAAGTGAATGTCACCAAAGCTGGCATTACCAAAAGTATAGGTGTTGTTATGACATACAAAGTCCATCGCCAGTAATGATTTATAATGATGGATAGTGATCATCACCATTTCATATGAGAAATTGTGACAGACCATAGCCTCCGTCACCAAAAACTAAATGTCACCAAAGATGGCAGTGCCAAAAGTATAGGTGTTGTAGTGACATTCAAAGTTTTTCACCAATAATGATTTATAATGATGGATAGCGACTGTCACCATTGCATATGAGAAATGGTGATGGACCATAGCCTCAGTCACCAAAAACTAAATGTCACCAAAGGTGGTGTCTCCAAAATTATAGGTGTTATGGTGACATTTAAGGTCCATCACGAATATTGATTATGATGTAAAATAGTGTCCGTCACCATTTCATATGAACAACAATGATTTATTGTGATGGATCTTTGATGGCCCTAATTTTGGTGCATATATATGGTGATGTTCATTAACCATCACCAAAAGCTGCATTGCCAGAAGTATAGGTGTTGTGGTGACATTCAAGGTCTGTCATGAATAATGACTATAATGACAAATAATGACCATCACCATTTCATATCAACAACAATGGTTTATGGTTACAGACCTTTGAGGGTCGTCACTATTGATGCATATATATGGTGGCGTTCGTTGGCCGTCACCATTTCATATTTTTGGTTAGGGTCAAAAAATCTCTCCAAAGCTCATTGGTGATGGTCAAAAGAGCCTCTGTCACCAAAAAATGATCATCACCATTCCATATGGATGTCAAGGCACAATGGAATTGAACCACCAAAGGAAATGTCATAAGTGGATATCATATGAAAGAAGAGGAGGCAGGGACTTGGAACCCTTGTACATCTTGGCATGCCTTAACACTTGGCACATATGAGATTGTTTGACATGTCTTCATGCTATCTCGCACATGTTAGCATGCCCTAGCATTCCCTAACACACCTTGGTAGTCATGACCTCACAACTAGCATTACATTTTTCCATGACTTGGGAACCTTACATTCACTAAAACAACTTGGCACTCCCTAGTTGTCATGACCTCTATTATCCTCCACAATGTCCCAAGATGATGAGGAGATTGATGAAGGGAACCACAGACCATGATTTTAGTTTGGTAGTGATGCAGGAGCATCTAGAACATTTCCATTTGTAAATATGGAATAAAATGGGGATAAAATTTCTGTGTTTTTTTTAGTTAAAATTAGGATAAAAAGTAGGGAATAAAGCTTCCAGCGTTAAGTCATTGTGTAAAAAAGGAAAAATCTTGCTTTTCCTGGGAGATAGGTCTTATCTATCCTTTATGTACATATCCATTATTATTATAAATGAATGAAGCAGCTACAGCTCTCATAAGAGAGAAGGAGGCGGCATCAAAGTATAATTTCAAAACCTCTCTGGCATTTTAGTGCAATGGTTTTTATGCATGTATCCATAATTAACTGACTGTGTATTAAAGAATTGGATCGCTTTCATATCTCTGTTTGATGTTCACTGTGTGTTGTCTTAATTCAAAACAGTGAACTAGTAGAAATCGCTTGTCCCTTGTTTGCATGGACAGCAAACTCGTAGTTAACTGATTTAATTCCATAACTGTCTATTCCAGTGGAGTCATTGAACCGTGAGTTTAAATCTATGTGCATCAGTTGTTGGCCGCGCACACCAGAAACAGGTTGAGGATGGGTTCATGAATATAAAGTGTTGCACGCACTATCTGGAGAATTCGTGTTTGTATTAAGTTTGTTGTACACATATTATAAACAGTATAAAGAAATCTGGTTCACATGGACTATATATTTGAAGTTTGTTTATAATATGTGCATTTTATTGTTGGCACGGCGGAATATTAATGTAATTCTGGGCGGAATATTGAAGCCTGGTTTATGATTGTAAGGGTTACATGCGCTATCCATTTGTTAGAAAACACTCTGGTTCGTTGAGAAGTATTGTGCGCATTTAAGACTGTGTATTGTTTTGTATGGCCAGCACATGTTATACATTGTCTTGGAACAATTCTCCAACAGGCACCGATTTCCCTTTGTAAATTTATGAGTTATATGTGTAGATGCGTGGTTTGTATTTTGTATTTTTGTAATGGGTCTGACCTGGTTACTAGTTGTCACATTGAAGTAGCCGTCGGCATTTGCAATGATATCTGTTTTATACGCAACAATTGTTAGTTCTGGAAAGAGCCATCATATATAATCTTCTGCATGACATGTTTGAAAAACTGTTAGCATTAATGTGCCAGCTATATAACACTGTTTGATGCATATACATATAATTTTTATAAGTTATGTTAGAAATCCATGAAGGCGGAGATTCTATGCTAGCGGGGTAGTAAAGCATTTGATGCAATAGGGACGGAACAAGGTATTAAGGATCCTGGTAATTGCAGGCTAGCTGAGCCCTGCATCAAGTGGTATCAGAGCGGGAACAGTTTCCTTTGAAGGATCAAGTATTTTTTTGTTAATTGCATGTGATGATTTTTGGGACTGATAAGTATTGATCTACAGGAATAGTGAAGAAATCTCAGCGGGAGGAAGGAGAAGTGAATGTGGCAGAACCTGAAGATTCAACAAAGGTTGAGTAAAGTTGCAGATGGGAGAAGCCTACAGGAGCAGTAGAGGATGCTCAAAACTTTCCAGCAGAGGACCAATGGTTACCAAAAGGCCAGATCCTGAGGAAAGGATTGGTGAGGTAAGTGGCAGCAAGAGAGCTTGCTGTGGCAGAGGCTTCATGCAACGCATAACTGAAGAACTTATGGCGATGGAGAAGACTACTAAAAGTCATAAAGGAGACATAGGAAGAGGTTCAAAGAAATGCCACAGAAATGAGATGACTGTTGAAGTTCGAGAAAGAGAGATTGCAAAAATAAAGGCACAGTTACAGATACTGGAAGAACGGCTGCAGGAGCAGGAAAAGCAGAAAGGAAAATGGATCTTTCCACTGAAGGGAAAGAGAGTGATTTGGCGACAATTGTAGAGGAGCTTGAGGCAAATTCTGATTGCCTTGGTGAGAAAGGGACTTAGAATTCTTGCGCCAGAGTTGGAGGTTGAAAATCCCACATGCAGATATATTAAAAGGAAACTGTTGAAGGAAGCAGTCAAGACTAAAAAGTCTTGTGGTTTTAAAGCTGATGAGTTGTGTATGTTTGCAGGTGCAGAGGAGGTTTCCATTGATGAAACAGAAGAGGACAAAATCATTGATGATTTCTTGAGTTATTGGGTAAATCCAGATCAGCTGGATAATGTAAAACCATGTATTTTTGTAGCTGACAATTGTGATGTGATGACAGGTTTTACTGAGGAGGATGTGCCATCTTGTGAAACTGTTACAGCACAAGAAGAAGTGCTTATGGATGAAGCGCAGATAAGGGAGGTAACAGTTGATACTGTTGAACATTTTGTGCAAAGTGAGAGTTTATATGCAGGTGATGAGATGGTAACAATAGAAAGCTGGGATTGTGAAAGTATTGAAGATTGTACAGAAATCTTTTCAAAGGAGATGATAGGTTTATGGCAGGAGTTAAATGTTCTGGAGAAGAGACTAGAAGTACAGAGGATAAGAATTCAGAATGTAAAGGCAGAGATGAATGAAGATAAAGAGGTTTATGAACCAGAATACGCATGCATTCTCGGAAAGGATGGTGCTGAGGATAGATTGAGTGATAATCTCAACAATGATTGGGATCAGTATACTGAAATGCTGGCAGAAGGAAATAAGGCACTGAGGCCTTATGAATTTTTTTCTAGCAAGTGTTTTGTGAATGTAGGTATTGTTGCAGAACATTTGACTCAGTTGAGGAGAGAAGAAGTTTTCTATTCCAGAGGACAAGAGGGGATGGATGATCGGGTGGCAGTCAGAACAGAAACAAGCATAGAGGCAAGAAGTCAGCAGTCTGAAGACTTATTAGACAGAGAAATTGAATTAATCAGAAGAATTATGTTGAAAGTGTCTCAAAGAAAGACATCAGCAAGGATGAGAAGCAGCAGAAGCAACAGTAAAAGAAAGATAGCAAAAGATTGTGAAAGTGCAGCTAGTGGAGCGATGCAACAGAAGGTGTGGAGACCTGGAGAAAAACAATAGACAAAAGCAGCGACAACTCGAAACAATAAAACTAACTAAAGATCACACCAACCATATGCACACAAAAATATATGAGAATAATTAATTAAGAAATAGAATATTTACAAGAGAATTCATGGCCTATTCATGGCCTCTCATTCTTCATTCTCACTCCTTCTCTCTCACTCTATCTCTGGAAAAACTCCCTCTGCCTCTTGCATCACCTCCTGTGGATGCATGCTGGGTTGAGCTACTGCTAGCTCCTTCTGCAGGTGCTGTAGATCTTCCACTACCACCTTGACTTTCTTTTCCTCTGAAAGTCCCTCTCCCTCTGGCAGACTGCTTCCTCATGAGTTTTTCCTCCGCTTTCAGTGCTATCTGATAAGCTTCCTCTACTGTTTTAGGAGACAGCAGACTTATCTCATCCTGAATGTCCATCCTGAGGCCATTCATATATCTAGCCACCCTCTCATCTGTATTCTGGGCTTCTCCAGCTCTTATGCTCACCTTATAAAACTCTTATGTATATTCTTTCACTGTTGAAGCTCTCTGCCTGAGATTTTGCATTTGCCTAAACAATGTCTGTTGATAGTTACTGGGCAAAAATTTACCTTTAAGCTTTGCTACCATCCTGCTCCAATTCTTGATTGGCTGCTTGCCCAGTCTCCTCACGCTAATGATCTCTTGATGGACCGGAAGCTGGCTCTAATGCTAATTTCTCCAATTTGATTACAATATCTTCAATGTCCGGTTCACTCTCCTTCGAATCTGCCCTCAATTCATCAGTCATCAAATCTACAACTCCTAAGTTCTGCTATCAGTAATTTTTGTTTTAGCATGGCGGATATTAATGTAATTCTGGGCGGAATATTGAAGGCTGGTTTATGATTGTAAGGGTTACATGCGCTATCCATTTGTTAGAAAACACTCTGGTTCGTTGAGAAGTATTGTGTGCATTTAAGGCTGTGTATTGTTTTGTATGGCCAGCACATTTTATACATTGTCTTGGAACGATTCTCCAATAGGTGCCGATTTCCCTTTGTAAATTTATGAGTTATATGTGCAGATGCATGTTTTGTATTTTGTATTTTCGTAATGGGTCTGACCTGGTTACTAGCTGTCACATTGAAGTAGCCGTCGGCATTTGCAATGATATCCGTTTTATACGCAACAATTGTTAGTTCTAGAAAGAGCCATCATATATAATCTTCTGCATGACATGTTTGAAAAACTGTTAGCATTAATGTGCCAGCTATATAACACTGTTTGATGCATATACATATAATTTTTATAAGTTATGTTAGAAAGCCATGAAGGCGGAGATTCTATGCTAGCGGGGTAGTAAAGCATTTGATGCAATAGGGACGGAACAAGGTATTAAGGATCCTGACAATTGCAGGCTAGCTGAGCCCTGCATCAAGTGGTATCAGAGATCGGGTGAGAGATGAGATGCATGTTTATGAGTAGAGAGTTTAAAGATCCTGGTTTTGCAGGTCTAGCCTGGCATCAGGTAGCTAGCCCTACCAAACTATAGAGGGCTCTCTCTATGAATTCACAACCAAGAGATGACTGGAATGTAAACGATTTAGGCTAGATAGATAGGCTCAGGTGGGTTTTTGGGAAATTTAGGGACTTGGAACTTTGTCCACCAGTGTCATGTTTGGAAGGGACTTTTCCAAGAAGGTAGGGACTTGGAACTTCAACTATGATAAAGCACCTAACATGCATGATAGAAGCTCCCTAGAATATAGTACTTCCTACCTAGAAGAGTGTCCCTTGCTCAAAATATAGAACCCTTCTCTACTGTGCACTTTTCTTAAAGATAAATATGTGCATAAAATAGTACTAAGAAAAACATCTAAACTAAGAAAAGTGAGCATCTAATTCAAACTATAAAAGTATACTAAATATGGCCCTATATAAGTTTGGGAAACACTAGACAAGCATGCTTGCATACAACAACCATAAGATGCCTAAAATCAATGTGCTTCATTCATCATTGCTATACCCTCATAGAAAAACTAGAATCTGTAGTATGTACCACAAGGTTGTATGTATTTGCTGAAGGTGTAGATTGGAAGGATCTATTGAGATGATGTACTATTGAAGGTGAAACACCTTCAAAATAACAAATAAAGTCTACTGTGAATTCAACCCATTGGCACATAGACGAAGGTTGTTACTAGGTACACTTCTCTGCTGAATGGAAACTGCAATGTATTATAGTGCTACTAATAGATAAAACTCTAACAGATATTGTCATTGTGGCCTTGGTTGTAGATGATCTCATCAATATAGGTAACAACTTCAATAATTGAAAAACCAAAAGGTGAGCTACATAGATCATTTGAAATGACACATTTGGCCATAATTTATTATTGTTTAGGAGGGTTAGGATAGAAAATGCAAGGTAGCCTATTTCGCCTTTATGTCACAGGCCAAGGATGCGAAGAAATACATAAAATATTAAATAACATGGTATAATTCAATTGTAGGTTATTTTGAAATGGGAATGAAATTCTCCTTGTGCGGGTTCTAATCTAGTGGGTATAGGTTTAAATAAGAAATTGATAGTTATGGGGTTGGAATTGTCTCAAAAATCATGAAAAGTCCCAAATTGTTTCACTAGAAATAAGCAGAGCAAGTCATCACATTTATGGAAGGGAACACTCTATTCGCAGGAAGATAACTTGAACTTAACCGGGCATATTATTTCTCATCTTCTTGTACTTGTTTTCTTTGAAATGATAACCACATCCAAAGACTCCATAACAGCTCTGGTAAAGTTTATAGATGTGAAGCACTTGTGAGAAAACCCATCACTTAATGAAAATTGAGTGAGGAATATGTCGAAGGATCTAATCTTGCACTTAATCATAAAAAGAAAGTTGGAGTATCCAGCATCTTGCCAACAAACTGACTCCAACCATAATGTGAAAGGCAGGTTAACTGCAAAACCTCTTTCCCACTTTGTAGTATTGTTGCCTATTGAATTCTAATAGGTATATAGCTTCTTAGATCCACAAAACTTATGCCAGGTAAGCTTTGCATGATACAATTATGACGTGCAAGCTTGACAATTGCTCTTGTTTCCCTCTAAAAGAGGGTAAGTCAAAATACTATGACAAGCTTAACTTTAATTTGATCATACACTATTGAGGTATTGCATGGAATAAACAATATACTATCAATGCACTAGTGAAGAACTCAAAATAAATGAATTTCTTATTGCTACAATAGCGCCACCCTTGGGATTCTTGAATAAAGCACCTAACCTACATGGAAAAAGCTTCCTAGAATAGAGTACCTCCTACCTAGAAGTGTGTCCCCTACTCAAAATATAAAGCCCTTCTCTATTGTGTACTTTTCTTAAAGATAAATCTGTGCATAAAAAAGAACTAAGAAAAACACCTAAATTAAGAAAAGTGAGCATCTAAGTCAAACTATGAAAGCATACTAAATATGGCTCTATCGAAGTTTAGGAAACACTAAATAGGCATTCTTGCATACAACAACCAAAAGATGCCTAAAATCGATGCACTTCTTTCATCACTACTACACCCTCATAGGAAAACTATAATCTAGAGCATGTGTCGCAAGGCATTGGATAGGTACTTCCACACAGGTCTAAGTGTGTAAACATGTGGCAATAGTCCAAAAGACTCTTAACCTTGAAAATTACTTTAATTAATATAATTATTAAAGTAATTGGATTTTATAAGAAAAAGTGAGTTAACCTAATGAAATGCAGAGTCTATTTGCATTAATGAATTAAACAAAATATTTCGGTAGAAATCACATGAGAGAATTTTTTGGCCGACGTGTTTCGAACCAACAAGTGTGGTTCATCATCAAGGCCAGATGAAGAGGAAGACAATGTGAAAGGCTTGATTAGAGAGTAATGTAGATACATAATTTCAAGTAACGACTATATTTGAACAATAATGTTTAAATTATAATATTAATTTATTAATATATTAAAAACAAGTATTATTAAGTAACGCTATATTAAATGAATCTCAACCATTGATCTCAAGTGATGTTGAGATCTAATATCAACAGTGAATCACCTCGGAGATCAGAGTTTTGGATTTAGTCAATAACTCAAACTTATAAAAGGGATGCTAGGCTAAAAGTGAAGACATATTAGTGAGCACAAGATAATCAGGTAGTGAGGATCACAATGATTAGTTGGAGGAAATTCATCCATGTGTGTGGAGTATGAGGAGGAGTGCAAGGGATAGCAAGGGAGAAGGATCTGGATTAGCTAGCAAGATCAAATGATGAGTTTTGGAGGGTTTGATGAGTTGGAATTTCCCAAAGTTTTGTTGTATTTGTATTTTTCCTCAATGGGCCATTATACTAGTAAGGGAGCCCTTGTATGTTGAAGATTAATTGATAAAACAACAGATTTGAAAGGTAGAGATCTATTTGTGCATGTGTATGAGATTGATATGAATATTTTTCTTCCACTGTTTATTTTTATTTGTGTTAAAATATTAGCATTGTTTTTTTTACAGTAGATATGCAACAATAATTATTTAATCAAAAAGGAATCTGTCGAGTCAATGATTAGCCAAAAGCTGGGGTTAGAGAAATAAACACACACATGGACAACTTCAAAACAAGAACCTTCAAATAATTTGGTACAAAATAAATATGTCTATCTATGGAAGATGCACACTTTTATGAATATATGTCTTTTACACAGATATTTAAAGGCATAAAATTCACAATTCAGATAGAGTCTTCAACATTTTCCTAAAGAAAACCTCACTGCAAACCCCCCAGGATTTTGCACACATGGCCAGTTTCAAAAGAAGCACCTTCTATAAATTAGGCAACAAAGAAATATGCGTCTAATATTTGTGCTGTAACAAATATATTATTTTTACATAAATATTTAACGACATAAAGTTCACAATGTGGAGAAAAATTTCAACTTCTTTTCTACAGAAAACCAGGTGCGAAAACTTGAACACTTCCCTACAATTTGCAGATGGTATTGAATGTAATCTTAGACTAACCCACTAGGGATGTTGAGAGAGGCACACAAAAGTGGCATCTAGACCTGGGAAAGAACCCTAAGAACTCCTACATGAAGCTTAAAGCACTCAAACACTAGATCTATCCCATGGAAACAATTTTCATCTTAGACATAAGAATAGAAACATAGTTTCCAAAACAAATTAAATAGAAAAGGAATGACTTTAAAATTAAATTGTTGTAGACAATAAAAATATAATTAAAAATCATATTAAGGGATGCAACAAGAGGGCATGGAAGAGATTCTCAACTCCCTTTCACCCTAGGAAGTTCCTACCCAAAACCCAAATAGGGTTTAAAAACATGTAGAGGAATGCATGCAGGTCATCAAGAAAATCAAGGATCTTTCTAATGAAGGGTTGAAAGAGGCACCTAACATGGAACCTAAATAGGTACCCAACAATTCAAATATTCACAAAATAATGCAGTTACGAAAAAAAGATTGCTTATTGCACACTCTACATTACATTAGTTGTATGTGTACAAAATTGTGGTAGGTGGAAATAAGTGAAGGGTTGGGTAAATGTGGGTAGAATGCTAGAAAAGAAACCAATTCTCTGTCCCCTATCCTCTAGGCATGTTAGTATCTTTGGGGATTTCCCTATCATCCTTGGTACACAATGGATGACAAGCAACATAAGTGGAGATATGCTTTACTAAAGTAAGACACCACTAGTACTTAAGAGTGATGTTCCTAAGTAATAAGAAGTCCCAGGATTACCACAATAACATGAGTAATTCTAAACTTTCCCTCTTCCAAATGACACCTACAAGCATATAAAAATAACTAATAAAAATTTTATTTTAATTCTCTTTTTATTCCTATATCGAAAAAAGGTGGTGAAGTCCTCCCAAACCTTGATTCTCACTTATTCAAGTCACACAAATGTTCATTTGATTCATTTTTGTAAAGTTTTGAAGATGTTCTATGCTAAGAGCAATTTCACTTTTCTCACAGCAATCATACAAGTAGTTAAGCAAAATGCAGATAGAACATATAAGCAGATCTTACAGAAGACAAATCAGAAACAGGAAAAATGTGTGTGTTCGTTTCGGCGGTCAACAGGATGCTTCAACCAGCAAAGTCTCCTTTGGTCAGCCAGCCCAGCATGTGTCACAACAACCCTCCAACCAGTAGATGAGTCAACCCAAGTCAATTCTACAAAAGTCAACGCTGTCCTGAAAAGTCAACGCAGGGGCAGCAAGCTAAAAGTCAACGCAGCAGCAAAACGGTCAACCCTTTGACCTCGATTTTTGTGCCAGGTAGTACGGCCTTCAAAAATCGAACCTTCCACAAATTTTCAGCTTGATTGGACCAAGCGTTGACCAAAATCAACGCTGGTCAAACTTTCTGCGAAACCCTAGCAGCAGAAAATCGTACTACAGCTCAGTCGTACGATCTGTCCTTTTCGTCCTTCCCACGTGTGGCTGAAATTCGTCCTCCAGGTAGCTCGTACTCTTTAGGATGAGAGAGGAAGATGTGAGTTGTGTTGTGATGAAATTCTCTCCAACTT
>APFE031704680.1:0-12054 GCA_000404065.3 Pinus taeda | reverse complement strand
CGGTGATGTGTCTTGAGGCACCACTATCGATTAGCCAAACATCCATAGTGTCGGGCGGAGATGCAGCTGAGAGAGCAAATACTAGAATATACTCATTTCTTTTATCAACAACATTAGACTCCTCATACCTGGTATTTCTGGTCTTTTTAGAGGGTTGATTGTTTCCTCCAAAGTGAGCCTTCCTCTTTCCTTTAGATTTGTCATTTCTTTGACTCCCATTCCTTCGGTTGTTGTTGTTATTGTCACTATCGGGAGAATCCTTCTTGAAGGGGCATTCTCTAGCATAGTGTCCAGTCCTATGGCAGGTGAAACATTTACCCTTCTTCTTTTGAGTCTTAGTCCTTCCTTTGTCCTTAGAACCACCAGAGTTCTTCTTTCGGGAATGAGCAACATAGGCAGCATTTATTTCATTATCAAATTCCTTCATCCTTGTTTCTTCTTGCATACATCTAGACAGAAGCTCATCAAATTTAGGAATGGTATTATTGTTGAGAATGGTAGTTGTGAATACTTGCCATTCATATGGAAGTCCTCCAAGTGCGGTGAGAACCATCTCACAATCAGCTATTGTCTCCCCAATAGCTAGCAAATTGTTCCTGGTTTCGGTCAACTTCATAAAGAAAGTTTGAATAGACTCATCTCGGCCCTTCTTCATATTCTTCAACTTGTTCTTGAGGAATAGCACTTGGTTCACATTGTTTACTTGGAACATAAGTATCAGTTTGTCATACATCTCCTTGGATGTTGCTAGTTCAGATATGTAGGCAACCAGATTCTTATTTATGGATTCCATGATCAGCAGCTTCGCTCTGATTTCTCCCTTCTTATACTTGTTTCTAACAGCAGCAGAGGCATTTGATGGAGGTTCTTGAATCTTCCCTATCACATGATCTAGGAGATCATGATCTTCCAATTTGAGATCTAATAACATCTTCCAGGCATGGAAGTCATCACTTCCAGTCAGCTTGTCATTCTCCCTGAATTCAAGCTTAGTGGAATCCATTTCCTTCGATGATGATTGCTATAGATAGAGTTTGTCTTCACCTCAGCTCCGATACCATGTAAAGTTTTGAAGATGTTCTATGCTAAGAGCAATTTCACTTTTCTCACAGCAATCATACAAGTAGTTAAGCAAAATGTAGATAGAACATATAAGCAGATCTTACAGAAGACAAATCAGAAACACGAAAAATGTGTGTGTTCGTTTCGGCGGTCAACAGGATGCTTCAACCAGCAAAGTCTCCTTTGGTCAGCCAGCGCAGCATATGTCACAACAACCCTCCAACCAGTAGATGAGTCAACCCAAGTCAATTCTACAAAAGTCAACGCTGTCCTGAAAAGTCAACGCAGGGGCAGCAAGCTGAAAGTCAACGCAGCAGCTAAACGGTCAACCCTTTGACCTTGATTTTTGTGCCAGGTAGTACGGCCTTCAAAAATCAAACCTTCCACAAGTTTTTAGCTTGATTGGACCAAAATTTGACCAAATTCAACGCTGGTCAAACTTTCTGCGAAACCCTAGCAGGAGAAAATCGTACTACAGCTCAGTCGTACTGTCTGTCCTCTTCGTCCTTCCCACGTGTGGCTGAAATCCGTCCTCCAGGTAGCTCGTACTCTTAGGATGAGAGAGTAAGATGTGAGTTATGTTGTGATGAAATTCTCTCCAACTTTTCCTGTATTTATATCCATCAATGAGGGTGTGTGTGACACATCTGTTGGGCATGTGAGCCTACATTACAAAACTGGCCGACCTTGCACATATAATTTATTAAGAATGATAAATTCAAAATATAAGTTCTGCTCATCGGATTAAGACTATTTTTATATGGATTTTACACCTCTCATAAAGAGGAATCCAACAAAAATATTAGCCTCTTAATCTGAGAATCAGAACATGGAGTTTGGACCTAGTTGTCCAAATTTAACAATTTTTCACCATAATCTCACTAGTGGTATCATATCAAGGAGTTTATAGATTAATTTGTGGACAGAAAGCTTCCAAAGGAATGCAACAAATTTTGTATGGATTTGGAAGACATAATCACACAAAATGCGGATCGCAGAAGTCTCAAATCCATTACTATACATCTCATCAAACTAAAACATTATATAAATTTTTCAATATTCAGGTCTTAATAGGCTAATCCTAATTCCTTGCCTCATTCTAGGCCACCATAAAGGGATCAAAATCATGCCCAATTTCACCCCCCCTGGTAAATTCTAAAAAAGCCTTTTGAGAATCCTTTGTCCCTCCTTGAGGTGACTACAACCAAGGTAACCACTACAAAATTGAGGAAACATTAATGCTTTCTACATCGTTGTTGGAGTCTCTTGTTAAAGGAAATAGAATCCTAGAACCAAAGTTTCAAGGCTCTGAAGAGAATGAAATAGTTTTATTGTCCATTGCAAAAACCAATGAAAAGATTAAATTTAAAAAAATTAAAATTTGGAGATCAAAATTTTATCGCAGGCCAGTAGTATATGAGAGGATAATGGTACTAGACCCACAAAAAACTAACAATAAAACGAAAAATTAAAAGAGGTAAAACCAAGACAAGGCAATCCCAAATAAATTAGAGATATCCTACACAAGAAGAAAACCTTGAATAACCTCATCAGTTAGCTCAAGTGGTCATAAGCCAAATGTGAGATTTGTCCCCCAAAGTTGAGTAGGTGATGAGTTAGACTCTCTTGATACCTTGACATTAGGAACCATAATCAGGGTTTATGGTTTACTCCATTTACCATTTATAGCTCATAAGGAAGTACTCAGAAGCACTTCCCATTAAGTGTTTTCCTTAGGAAAAACAAAGAAAACCCTGATTCAAATATGACATTTGAAAAAGAATGTGATTTTTGAATATTTAGAACATAGTGAGGAAGACAACCAATGGCGTCAATATCTAGCAGCAAAGACCATCTGATGGTTGTGTTTCCAGCAACCAAGAAGAAATTTGCAAAAACTTAGAATTAATGATTAGGACATCTAAAAACATCAACTACCTAATACATTACAAGATACTAAGCTAGAAGTAGGAGACATGGAAGCTAAGTTTTTCCTTCACAAAAGGCTCATCAATTGTAAACAATAATGATGCCTTTTGTCTTTATGAACTATGAACTCAACTCAAAATCTTTCCATGAGCATTCACAATATTTATCTCCCTGCCACCAAATTTTTACATTGATTACACATACCATCCGAAGTAAATTGCACCAAATAATTCGATTGTATGATATTTTTCCAAATTTTAAATTATTTGGCCCAATTCAACCAAACTTCGTAATTATGGAAAATACTCACATAAAGATAAAAGAATGAAAGTTGTATCAAAAGAAGATTGTCAAATTGTGCATGACGTGATGCACACTCTACATTCCATTAGATATATATAAGAGTCTAGAGCTGCAATAGGTGGAGGTAAGTCAAGAGTTCAATGGAGTGAGCGGATTGTTAGATTTGTGAACTTTGACCAAGCCACCTTTACAATGATGTACATCATATATTAAGTACAAGATTACCAACAATACATTTTTTGGACTTATTCTTTGTTCATTTGGGGAAAATACTGCAGAGGAATCAATGGAAGGTCATGTGTTTATAGGTGTTGCACATGAAGGTTTTATGGAGGATAATTTTTCACCTTTGGTGGAGATATTGTGATGAGTTTCTCTTGCAGTTTGTAAAAGTGATGGCATCAGTCAAGAGTTCCATGGAGAGTGTTTTTAATTGTGTCATTTGAAGCCATACCTTTTCACAATTTGATTGAGGATGATTGAAAGGATTCAAAGTTGTTTTGGCAGAATGTATGTAGAAGGGGATTTTAGTCTAGTTTCATAGCCTACTTGATATTGGTAGCATTTTTGTGGAAGGCCTAGTTTCTACTATGCATCTACTACATTGTGGTTGTTTACTTTTTCTTGTACTGTCAAAGATTGGTTGTTCTTGTACACAACCACTGTTCTGGGTTTGTGATGACATTTTCAATGGGCTAAAGATGATAACGCCCTGCCATTGGGTTTACGGATCTCTATTGAAATTGAGCACTCATACACAACTAGCTTAAATATGGCCTCAGGGTGTATTTTTTTAAATCCATGCACATTTCATTGGCATTTTATGGTAGGTCAGTTAATGTTTCTTCAAACAAGTACAGATTACTTCCTTACAAGTTTCCTGAGAGACTACAAGGGTTTGTACCTATATATTTACTCTCTCTTTCTTATCATTTCTTTATAAAGGGTGTTTGACAGTGTTTTCATCATTCTAATCAATTCTGTGCTTCGAAGGGATCTGTTTCAAATAGGATCTTGTTTAAATTTGGGGGCCCTGTAGGCCCTTGCTTAAAGTTGTTTAAGATATAAAGAGCTTATTACAGAAAGGGATGTAAATATATTTCAAAAAAATATATGAAGCATAAATTAGACAAAAATATTATCACTGTAGTTGTTACGTGTTTTTGAGAAGCAAGAGAGCCCCATAGGTCAGATTTTGTAACTGAGTGATCATAATATAGTCTCATTTCTAGAATGAAAATAATTAGGAATAATTTCCAGCATAAAATTGATAGGAAACTTGATATAGATAGGAAAGATTTATTTTCGGACTGACATCATCTTAAGTCTAGACACACTTTTACTCTAATACAATGTGGTGCAACTTTTTTGTTCTATTTGAAATATATGTGTTAGTAAGAAGTTAAAACCTTTGTGGACATGATTATTTTCTTTCTGACCATTGAGAAAACTGACCTGGCAAGGATGAAACTGCACCTAAAGAGAAAGGACTAGCAACAAGTTCCAGCTATAACAACAACAATATTTAAAAGGTTTACATTTTCTAGCAAAAGTATGTACTACTTAACATTCACATTGCTAGCATAAATTTAGGATTTTTTTTTTTCTAAATAAAGGCTAATTCTATTAAAGTAAAGTAATTGTAAAATTACAAGGAGGACTAAGCCTCAACAGAGAGGAGCTGCTAGCTTTCAGAACTTACAGAACTAACCCATATTCCGGGAGACCAATTACAGTGTACATACAGTCAGATATTGGAACTTGAAGACTATGAAGAATCCAAAAAATGCCTCCATAACCATCATCAGAGGCTAGGGAATCTTTCCTAGTTGTAGTAAGATCCTCAATCTTCTAGAACATAAGAAACATAGACAAAACTAGAGGGGAAAACCTCCTGACCATGTAGACAGAACCATAGAAACATTGCATCGAAGAAAGAAAAAAATAAAGTAGTGAAAGCAAACAGGTGTAATCATATGACCATGTCTTGGTCTGGCAGCACTTCCTCCACCAAGCGCACGTTACCATACCAGAAATATTCACCATGCACTGCCTCGCCGTCCCCGCTGCCACCTGGAGGTTTCAAAGCCTGAGGAGAACTGGTTCAACTCCCTTCAGCTTCCACTGACGCCGAAGCTCCATGCATGCTTCCACCCGGCTGCAAAGCGACACCCTTTTCCTTTTCCTTGTCCGCTGCTTGCAATCATCCTACTTGCTAGTCTAATCGACATTACCTTGTTGTTGCTCTAAACCATGGTCACCCACGATTCTGAGACCTTCCTAAGAGGAATCCACCATGGCCCTCACAGAAGCGTTAGTTGGAGACTCCTCCTCCGTGAAGATAATGGAAATGTTAGCAGAGATGATAGGCCTAATTAAACTGCTCTGGAATCGAAAATGGAAGTTCTGAAAAGCATGATACAGGAATGGTCTACGGGAGGGGCTAGATAGAGGTGTTCTAGCTTGAAAGGCAAACTAGGAGGCTGGATGAAAAGTCTGATTGGCGTCTTGCACAGTCTGAGACCGCTTACGACCTCCACGGGTCCTGCCATGACGGCTCCGCATTCTATTTCGGACCATGGCTAGGTTGCAAGAGGAGAGAATTGAAAAATAGGTATGGGCGCCGGAACGAAGCAACCAGCAGGGGGTAAGGCGCGCATGCGTAGAGCAGGGCAAGCCAGGGGAAGAGCAACACTAAATGTCAAGCGCCTAAATTGGGCTGAGCTTGTCACTGATAGCAGAGGAATATCTTCTGTGAAGAAGCTTCAGAGGGAAAGGGTCGCAACAAAAAGCCTGAGAGCAAACCTTGGAAAGAAGGGCCGTGAACTTCATGATTAAAACCATCTGAACTGTGTAACTATCAAGGAGAGCCATAAATTCAACTTGCAAGTTGATTTGAATGCACATTATGTGAGCCTGCTTGAACCTTATGCGAACCTGGAGAAGAGCGCTCAGCTGCATGTGGCAGGACATAATGCCGGCGACAATTAATAAAATCATTAACTATGATGTGAATCACCTGCATCCTGGTTGAAATTTTGTTTATAATGACATTAATGTAATTATGTCTAGAATCATCATATAAATACGTCTTTGCATTAGATTCTAGACCTTCTTACGTTCACAAGCATATAACATCACTATAGCTTGGTTTCCGCACCATACTTCTTAGCATGAATTTAGGATTAAATATATAGATGGTAATTTTTCCATTAGTGACTTATTAGCGTGAGTAGTTATTTTCCATTAATTGCATTCTTGGCAGGAGAAATTAACATTAGAAGGCTTTTAATTTTAGAAGGGACTGTGTATTTTTCTCTGTTTTGTTTTCCACTATGACAAGAAGGATACATGTGGACAGCATGAAGATAACCATAAAACAGGCCCTGAAGATAAATAAATTAGGCATAATGGTTAATAGAAAACGTATTTATCTTTAGAAAGGAAAAAAAGAGGGACCTAAAGGCTAAAACTAAGCACATGTTTCCCACAAAATCAACCATTGTAAACTCAGAGGGACACAGTTGACGGTAGTGTAATATTACGGAACCAAGGGTCACTGGTGTGGTTATTTAACTATTGAAGAGATAAGAGCCATTTTATCAAAGAAGGATGGACTCATTAACTGCGATATTTGCATATTGTTGTTTTGCAATTTCACGGATTGGAATTGATATTTGAAGGTTAGTGTCAAAATTTTACAGGCGGGAATAGCATGTATAGCCTATCTTGTGTAGAGAAAAACAACAAGTGCAGGACAACCTCACAATTTTTTAGCACAAAAGTGTAGGTTCAGTCTGCCCTTGGCATAACTGGTGGCATCAGATACCTTTTACATTTTAGTAGTCCAGCATCATAATTACATTCTAATTTCACATTATTAAAGACCAACCTCCATATTTTAATTGGTAGATTTAAGTTGCAAGCTGTTATCCCATTCTTAGAGGCTAACCTGTAGATTCTAAAAGCCAAATATGCATTTGGAGGCTCAATTGATATTTTTAAGGACTAGAGATGGGAGATTCAGGCCATGGATATACACTGCAAGATGTACATATGTTATGTGGGCTTCTTTGAGTTGATTCCAGTGCTCCGCGACTCAAAAATGAATTTTCAATATTAAATGAGTATATCTAGGCCTCTTGATCCCTGTGCCAATGTAGAAGTTGAAATGTTGTTTTGGGTCTCTTGGGACTGCTTCAAATAGTTGTAGACCATTTTTGAGAAAATTGAGAACTGGCATGTCTATCCAAGCTAGTGTCATGATGTTGTTGCCAGATATCTGGGCTTCTAGGCCAATCTCAATGTTAGCAGGCTGATTCCATTTTATGTAGTAGATTCTTTTTATTGAATCCATTTTTTATCACATTGTAGGTAATAAACTCAGTAGTGGAAACCATGGTACTAGGGCTTATTGAGTGCGACTTAAACACATGAGTCAAACCCAAGCTAGTGCGTAAAACGAGACAAATCAACACAGTGTTCAAAAGCTCATCATCAATAAGTCGAACTCTTGCATAACGAGTACAAGTGTAACATGTTTTTGAACACAAAGTGTTTGAATTATTGAACAAAATGAGATAGAGATAAAAAATCATGACGTGCACCAAGACTCAACCATTTTGAAGGGATGCATTTTTTACATATACCTGGTTAATCCTACCAGTAGTCATATGTTTGTCTTAAATATTAAGACATACATGTCTAAGTATGAATTAAAACTTAGAATATTAAAATAAAATGAGCATCCTTTCCCAACACCATCCACATCCTAGCTTGAGGTAATGACATACCCATTGCTAGGGATGACTTGATAAATAAGCAACAATGGATTTGGATTTTTTATTCGCACTGTGATCATATAAACAAATGACAAACTCTGGAGATATGTTCACGCACCAGATGTTACCAGATGTTGTGATAGGTTCAAGGATGAAGGACTAAGAATTTTTAAGTATATAAGATGTTGTCACCACCAACATAGGATAAAAACGTTGTAGTTTATACATTACAATTTTAATGTATCTGAAAAAGAATATCACTTGATATACTTCTTTTAAAGTATACGAGCCTTTCCTAAAGATTGAAAAGACAAAAATATTTCCCCTTTAAAAGGCAATTTGTATAAAGTCCTTTTATCTTTATAAAAAGGCAGAACTTCTATTAGAAAAGTATCGTTATTTCTCTCTAAATTCATTTTGTTTATGTAAATATTATAAAATATGTTTTAATATTTTAGGAATCCACTAGGATTTACTATGCTTGGTTTAGTAGGTCAATTTAGTCAATAAGGAATTTTTAAAAGGCCCCTCATTTTGTATCCTACCTTTGAAAATTAAGTCCTTATTTTTAAAAGGGTGTATCTCTGTAAAGCCTAAAGTGGCAGGAACACCCCTTAACAACCATCACACCAGAGTGACAGTTCAATTTGGGATTAATCACCACCTCCATTTCAGGTACTCCTTGAATTACGTGGTCACCTCTAGCCCTCCATACAGGATTTGAACAGGGTAATTAGAGAGAATATAAACCATCAATACATCAGGTCACTTGGACCACTTCCCCTAATGGCCTTGGGCCTGAGATGGAATTCCATTCCAAGCACTTCATGCCACCGAGGGATAACCTTATTGTTAAACCTGCATATACATATATAAATTGAATGCATAGCCTAAGGATTCCTCTTTGTCAATTCAATATTTTCTTGCACAAGCTCCGAATTGAGATAGATCACATTCTCCAATCTAACAGGATTTGTCAATTGTGTCATTTGTAGGAGATTGAGTCAGAGGAGAACCTCGTATTTAGGTGACACATTTATTAGGAGATTAGATGGGGGTTCCAATGAGGGTGCAATGACATCGTCAATAAAATAGAGTCTTTTAAATCAGTTCTTAAAATGAATTGAAACTCAAGAAAAAAATATTACCTTTTAAAATCCTTAACGTCACTAATAGAAAGTTAGAAATTATAAAAGTCTTCTAAGAAACTTTAAGGAATTGTCCCAGACAAACTATTCAAATAGTCCTACCATTATCGTATTTTGATTCCTTCCAAAATCATAATTCTCTGCAGTCTTGAACCTCCATTAATGGCCATATTTATTAGGAGGTTAGCAATTTATTTGTTGTCCATATGTGTATGGAGTCAAAATTTTGTATGGCTTCTCTAATCGAGATGATTTGGCCTAAAAATTCCCATGAATGGTCTCCCAAATCATTTTTCAAAAGTCTTATAACTATATTTAAATCTCTCCTTCCAAGATTTATGTCTTTTATCTTAATATTGAGGCAAAGCTTACCTCCCTCCAAGCTCTTTCTAAATAAACGTCAACATCAAGAACAAGTAAACTTAAGATAGACCCTTTCATAGTCACTCTACACCATCGACCCACACACTAAACACTATTTGCAGACAAAAATGAACGAGACTAGTTTTGTCATATGTGGTCAACAATTTAGTATAGTTGATTTGTACCAAAACTGCATACAAAACTATATAACTATGTATATCCCACTTCCATAGGTTGATGTAGAAACCAAGAAACTAGCCCTCTATAGTCTTCTCTTTTACAATAATATATATTATATTGTTCAAGGTAGACTTCATAGTTCTAAACAGGATAGTCGATCATCTATGATGTTAACAAAATCAAAACTTATCAGGGGAGGCAAGTGCATTAGTAAATGTTGACAATCATTCATAGTACAACCTTGGTTGCTAGAAGACACTTTCCAAATCCATATCAGACTCTCTCTATCCAAGCCATGTACTATTGCAAATGACAAAAATATTTACTCCAGTGTCTAACATAATTTTTTCTCTAAGAATTTTCAAACGGTGATTCACACTATTCACACTACATGGTTCTGCTATCATGAAGAGGCTAGATACTTCCATTCAATAAATTTCACATGGATTTAGGAGATTAAGGTTTAAGACTATCTACTAACTAAATTTGCACTATCCTTATCTCTCACTTTAGATGAATCATACCTTGACAACCATGGTTACCGTGTGTCATATTAATCGATCTGTCTAGGATTTCTTGTCCTCCCTAACATTGAAGGTTACCTTGTTGATGGGCACAATAACCTAGGGCTCGCCATTGATGTCATAATCTACACTCCAGCATTACTGATGCTCTAACTACGGGGATTTTATGGGCTAACTGGGATAACCATCAAGGGTTGGGTAGAGTTATGGCAGGACTCTCCTTGTTGCAACATCTGGTGTAGCATTTGTGAGATTAAAGGTTTAAGTTTGGGTCTCCCACCACTATGAGAAATATGTGGTAGAGACATAAGCTAATGCAACATTATCAGGGGGCACGAGAATTCTTAAAAGTTGTTAGCCATTCGTAGTACAACATTAAAATACACTTTCTGGATCCATACCAGACTCTCTGTATCCAAGCCACGTGCTGTTGCAAATGACAGAAATATTTACTTTAGTGTCTAACATAATTATTTTCTATAAGAATTTATTTTCAACAGTGATTCGCACAACACATTTCTACTATCATGAAAAGGCTAGCTTCTCCCATTCAATAAATTTCACCTAAATTTGAGGATTTAGGAGATTAAATGTTTAAGACTATATTTAAGGAGAAGAACATGGACCAACATGGTATGGGACAATTTCACCCTAAACAAGAAGCAAACTACTCAACTTGCATGAGTGGATGTTAGAGACTCATGCCTCCATGACTATGCTAAAAGGTCAATAGCTAGGAAGGGCCTTTGCCCTAGCCACACTGGAAATTCTAGCTGGGCACATAGTGGCTTGTACAAAAAACCTCCCTGTAGAGGCCCTATACCGACCTTTATGCTAACATGAAAGAATAATCATGGAATCAAATCATCTTCTTTGTTTGACAATCAGTTGTTGTAGCCAGTATCTCTGAATTGTATAAAAGATATCAGGTTTCATTCTAAGGCAATATTGGCCAAAAGTAATGTGTCAACAAGCAAGGCAAAGCTTTATGAACACCATGGTTGTAGCAGTGTCGAGTTATTACTAATCAAGGTTTTTCACAATAATTTTAGAATCTCTCTTGCAGTAATGTAAATTGTATAGGCAAAGTAAAATTAAAACCCTTCGACAAGAACCAAACTTAGGAGATGACATCTAAAATTTCCCAAATTGTAAAAGTTTTTAGCCATTCACTATACAACATTGGCTGGAAAAATACAGTTTCTAGATCCATATTAGACTAACTCTATCCAATCCACGTCTAGTTGCAAATGACATGAATATTTTCTTTAGTGTCTAATATAATTCTTTTCTATAAGCATTTTCCAACGGTGATTAGCACTAGACAGTTCTACTATCATGAAAAGGCTAGCGGATTTCATTCAATAAATTTCGCATAAATTTGAGGATTTAGGACTACAACAACATAAATTGTTGGTTCAGGAACCATCCAACAAAATATGCTCTATTTAGAATATAATTCGGTGGTATTTGCACAACAAGCAATTTAGGGGTGATTTTAGGGGCGAATGTTCGCCCTTTGGCGAAATTAAGGGGTTTTAAATTTTTAGTGGGCGAATATTTAGTATCATAGTACATTTTTACAAATCACCTCAAATAGCCCACCTTATTTTAAGGGAGAGGGTAAAAAAGGTAAATTTAGCCCTTGAAATTAGGAGTTACAACCTTCCATTCGCCCATTTTCAAGAATAGGTTTTATTTAAGTGAATCCATTCGCCCATTTTCAAGAATAGGTTTTATTTAAAGTGAATCCTATGGGCCAAA
>APFE031704679.1:0-21962 GCA_000404065.3 Pinus taeda | reverse complement strand
TGTGGCTGTATGTAGAAGCAGGGAATGAATCCAACGGTTCCCCTCGTGGAATCATGCCACACAGACGGTTGAAGCTCAAATTCAACTCACTCAGACCCTTGAGTTGAACCATCTTCTCCGGAATGGTTCCCTTTAGTTGATTATTTGACAGATCAAGGAATTCCAGATTTGGCATATCACCCAACGATTCGGGTATGCTACCAGTAAGCTTATTGTTTGAAATGTGAAGAAAATCCAGGCTTGAATTCCCGCCAAAAGAATTGGGTAGTTGGCCTGCGAAATTGTTGAACGATAACTGCAACGAGTGGAGTTTTGGATGATTGCCTAAGCAGTCGGGGATGTCGCCGGATAGGCTATTTTTGTTCAGAACAAGGGCTTGAAGCTGGGAGGAGTCGGGAATACAGGGGATATTCCCGGTGAGTTTGTTTTGGGACAGATCAATGGTTATAAGAGATGTTAACTTCGTTAAAGACGGTGGAATAGATCCCGTCAATAGATTCTGATCCAAAGCCAATTTATAAAAATTAGCGCTCAACAAACCCAGTGATTCTGGAATGCTTCCACTCAAACGATTGTTACTTGCCAACAGCTCTGCCAGCATTGACATATTTCCTAACGAGGATGGAATCTTACCCGTCAGCAAATTATTTTGTATGTGTAGCGTTGTTAGCTGCTTCAGATTTCCCATGGAGTCCGGAAGGGGACCCGAGAGCGTATTGTTGTTCATGGTCAACACGGACAGGAGTCTCAGATTTCCAATGCTTGATGGAATGAAACCAGAAAGCCGATTCGAATCCAAGTACAAAGAAGTTAAATTCCGTAGATTTCCAATGGATTCCGGAATAGGACCGGCAATCAAGTTTCCGGTGAGAGACAGCGACTGTAGACTGAGCAGTTGGCCAATGTCAGAAGGAATGGAACCGGTGAGTTTGTTGTTATCCAGAGTAAGATGGTTCAAGCCTGAAAGGCGAGAAATAGAAGCTGGAATTATTCCACCTATATTTTTCCACCTCATAAGGGTAAAGGTGCGAAGGTATGACAGGTTCCTGATGGATTCTGATATGCTTCCACTCATGTAAACGCTAGTGTTGCCTGCGCCCATGGGATCCCCATCAAGAATGAGGCTCACCACCCGACCGCCATTGTTATCGCAGTACACGCCCTTCCATTTGCAGCAATCATTTCCCGTCCATGATTTAAGAGCTCCGCTCGGATCCTCCGCGATACCGGCTTTGAAAGCCAACAAGGCAACACGGTCTTGTCATACACATTGTGCTATCTTCTGTCCATGGCATGAGTTTAAGGACATCAGTAGTAACACAGAAACGAATGCTAAGATTTCTGACCTGGGTTTCTCCATTGCGAAGCCAAGGAAATTGCAGAGGTTAATCAGAAGCTTCTTGGCCCTGAGCATGAACTTTATGAAACCCACATTGCAGGAGAATCGAATCGAGTCGGTATTTTAATCATGAACGTGCTTTGTATGTTAGGGTTTCATCTTTGCATTTTAGAGTTTCGGATACAAACTAGTCGTCGGTCAAATTGATTATCAAAGAACGTTAAAATCCGGAAAACACAGATGTCGAAAAGGACCAGTCCAAGTGTTTTAGGGTTTTGTGCCAGGTTGGAATTTGATTATTCAATTTTTACCCGGCAGTACTGGTTTGAAGCTACAGTTTTCACAATTCTCAAAATCATAATGAAATTGTAACCTATTTAAATTACGCACTCTAAGAACATTTCTTTTCGCTGGAAAAAACAATTACCCAGCCCTTCCACTCATCCTTTCGTATCAACTTACCACGTGATTTTCATTGGGAATTTAATAATTCAATCTTTTGACTAACCATTTTTTTAACCATGCGATTTTCATTGGAAATTTAATAATTTAATCTTTTCACAAATAGTTTTTTAAATATTTATTTGACGTGATTAGCATTGGAAATTTAATATTTGAAGCATTTTTTGAACTTTACGTCTTACTTTATGTTTTTGTTTCACAGTGATATATGTTATTTAAGTCACTCGGGGATTGCACTCGCCTAGGCCACACCATCCCTTAACATTACTAGCTTTTTGCTCAAGGAATTTCGAATGGGTAACCTCCACGTCACGGAGACTTAAAAGTACACCCCATCACCCTCTATACCCTAGGTGGACAATTTAATTGTAAATTTTATTATTTAAATTATTTTTTAAACTTATATTCTAAATAAATATAATAAAAAACTTTAACAACTATAATATATTTTATGGTTGTCTCTACTTTTTGTTTGATGATAAATTTGCCCAATATTTAAAAATATATTTTAATAAACACATTTAAATTACATAATATTTTATTGTTTTATTTTAATATATTTAAACATCTTATATTTATAAAAAAATATATTCCAATTTAAATTTTAAACTACAAAGACTAATTTAGAATTTAAACATGTATTCAAATCTTTGACTATGACCAATTTTCCTACCTCTTATGTTGATTTATGCACCAAGATATTCTAAAGGGATATTGTAGATTATTTTTTTCTTCGTATTATGCAATATTAAATATTTATTTATCCACCATGATCTGCGTACCATCACTATTTTTCGATGTATAGGGAGATTTTTTTTTTGAAAGGGAAGGTTGAAATAGGGCATTTTAACTTCCAGTTGAGGAATAACACATGTAATGTCCTTGTACAATGTAGACTTTGCCAGTAACGCTCGTAGCCCACGCGAGGACATTTCCATCCTTTGTTGGTGCAACCACATCCAATAACCCTTTATCAATTGGTGTGGACAAATTTTCCTTTATATTCATTAATTCCAACAATGTCTCTAGCCTCCATCCAAAGCATAATTTTGTGTCAATACTACAAAACCTTATGACCCGGTATATACCCTTTCATTATATTCTCAACGTGGTGATATACACATCTAAATGGAATTTACTTCTTTCACACAACAATTATAATTTACAGGCAACAATTAAAATCAATACATAACATAGAAAAGGGTTCATAAGAAATTGCAACATAACTAAGTGAATGTTACAAAAATACTTATATGTTCAATGTCAAACTAGCTACAAAATTTGATGTTCCTCCGAGTCATAGACCATGGTGTTCATTATGTGAAACCAATCGGTTACCCTCGACCTAGGGCCTCAACACCATGCGGCAATTACTCGTCCAAAGAGAGGTACATGTCTAGTACCATCAACCAACGAAGGTACCAAGCCCCAAAAACGGCCAACCTATAGGCTCACGCCCACCATCAGTCTGCACCCAAGCATCACACACCCTTTTCTCCCCTGCAATCCCTTGGCTTGTGTCACCACCTTTAGTGTGTATGATTCTTAACATGGATGGTCCCAACTTTATGTATCTAGGAGATCTTGCTACCCTTCAAAGTCTTCAAACTCTTACATCATACACTGGTAGCCTCTAGCCTCGAAGCTGACATACCCCATCATCCTATACCTAAGGAGTGCACACCCGTCTTTGCACCTGCAATCCCTTAGACTATGCTACCACTTCCAAGGAATATTACTTCTAGTCAGGGATGGTTTCAATTTTTGGGCTCCTGTAGTTCGTGCTGCCATCCTTTGTTGTCCATTCTCATTCCCCATAGCTAACTGCCTCTCAAGGAAAACATGTTTCTTTCATGTGCATGAATTTTCCTTTTGAAATTTGGCACGCCATAGAGTCACTTATGGACTTAGGTTATATTCATGTGCCCCCCTTTTTAATTACTCCTAACTCATATTAGCCTTTTTTAATTTCTTATGGAGTCTTTCCCCTCTAAATTGTTTTTGTCTCATTCGATTTGTAGCTATTATGTGTTGTTAGTGTGCATAAGTAAAAGATATTTGCAAAAATTAGGCACTCTAGACTCATAGCATATAAAATCATATGCACATAACGCACCGGGCTCAAAACATATGCACAAACATACACATGCGCGCATTTCCCCCAAAAAGTGATTTTCAGCTCATTAACCTAATTAATATGTTTTGACTTAGCACCCTATGTTTTGCATGTACATGGTATTTACAATGCAAGTATTGGGTAGGTTTTTACATCCCCCCCCCCCACTTATTTATGCACTATCATTAGTGCATTATATGTACACATATATTCATTCTGATTAAACAAAAATATGAGGGTATTCTTCCCTCAATATATCTTCATGCTTCCATGTAGCATCCTCAAGACTTAAAATGATCCATAACACCTTTGACATGGAAATGGATCGATTCTAAATCACCTTAACCTTATTTTCTAAAATTCATACTAGTTGGATCTGGAAGTCTCCCTTGGGCTCCATCTGAACCATATTCCAATCAATTAGATTATTAGTATACGTGAATTGCTTTTTACGTAATGAAATATGAAACACATTACAAATATGCATGGATTTTGACAATGTAATCCTATATGTGACTGGACCAATCCTCTCTAGGATCTCTAATTGTCCACAATATTTAGCTGCTAACTTTGCATAACTACCCAGTTTTAATTAAATTTTCTTTGTCTTCACTTTTAAGTCATGATCACCAAATTTAAATTCCCTTTTAAACTATTCTTATGAGCATGGATTTTCTATCTGTCATGGGAATCCTTCAAATTTTGTTTAATTTTTACGCTTGTTATTTTGTTTCTCTAAGAATATATGGACCAACAATGGCCATGTCCACAAGATTATCCTGATTCATGGGTGGATTACATTTTCTACCATAAAAGGCTTCAAATAGACTCACCTTCAAATATCTTTGATACCCATTATTGTAAGAAAGTTCCACGAAATGTAGGTAGTTTTCCCATTTCGATGGGGATAATTTTTTTCAAGAGAAAGGTTTGAGTAGGATATTTTCTCGATTTAACTTGTTATTTAGCCATCAAATATTAATAATATAATTCTATTATGTTATTAACAATTTATAGATAAATTTTTCTTTCTAAATTTACAATTTAAATCTAAAACAATATGTAATTTTAAAATTTTAAATGTAAATATTGAAAATTGGTTTAAGTGATTTATAAATATTTATGTACTTTATGAAGTTTTATTTCAAAATAATTAATAAGAGAAAACAATTTTATGAGATAAAAAAATAGGGTTAAGTTTTTCCCATGTTTTTCCAAACAAAAACCATGGATCTTCTTCTTATTTCTTTAAATAGTTTAACCTAACTTTAGAGAATAAAAATATTTTTCCTTTAAACATCACCAAAATTTTATATAAATACAAAAAATGCTTAAAAAATTGAATACTTTTTAAAATCCATTGCTAGACACTCTATGATATACATGTACATTTAAAAATAAATTTCCATCTTTAAACTTTTTCCTTATGTTTGTTATGCCAATTCTGATCAAGGCTACGCTTCTACATACTCATCAATTTTGAACATTTGGACCATTGCACATAGTGGATACTTCTCTTCTCTTTCCTCCGATCTCTCTTCTCTTATGCATTATGGATAAAGAAGTCTCTTAAGGAGGATTTTTTGATGTCGAGGATTATCGTTTCTTAGATAATTATTGGTGAGCTTTGAGAGATGCATGCTAAATTAAGCAAGTTGCTATATGATCATACATAATAAGTTCACACATATAATGTCCAACATCTATGAATTAGACACATGATATTTGGGAACATAATTTTTCACCAATTGGTTGTAAAGCTTAGACATTCCTCCCAGCCATAGGCCAAATTACTCTAGAACTCTCAATAGCGGGTGACCCTACAATTGGTGCCTAACTCGAGAGGGTTGAAGTCTCTCCTAGAGCTAATTTCATCATGCATTCAATATTCAATTGTTATAGTAGGTGCCAACTTTAGAAACCTTTCGAGCCACAATGCCACATCCCCCACCTTACACAACCAAGAGAGTGCACCGTTTCACTAACTCTATAGTCCATTATGACATCCCACTACTCCATATTGGGATTGAAGTGCAAACTAATTAGGAAATTTCAAAAAATGATAGCCTTAGGATTTTCAACTTCCACTGGAAGGCCCTCGGGCACCTCCTCAACCTTAAGTTGGGAATTTATGCCCAACATTTTCCCTTCTACCGCCAATCTTACCCCAAGCAAATATGGAACTTTAGCCATGGAATTTTAATAAGGTTTTCCATCTCTAATTATGAGGTCATAGGGTTGGTTTCAATTAGACTCTTACCTTCGAATATGTATCCTAATCCCAATCCACTAGCCGCAATTTCCTCAACATGCAACTTTCCTACTTAAATCTAGAACTTCACATAGTATATTTTACTCACAGATCATTTCCTAAGGTTACTCAAAGAAAATATGGGTTTATTCAGACAAGGTCAATGAGAGGGACAAGGAAATGACAACTCTTTATTTGCATGTTTGAAACAATCCAAGTATCAATAATAAATATTACTTGCCCACAACCTCAATACTTCATCATCTTTTCTATCTTCATAATCTAGGTTTTATATGTATAACTAACTTATGGGATTTCATGTTATTAAGGCTTAGTCATGGGTTCCACCCCCCCGTGAATTTCACCTTATGGAGCTCTATCCCTCCATTCTTGTCTCTAACCTGATCTGCTAAAATAGTATTTTTATTATTGTTTATAACATGTGCTTAGGGACATGGGCCTTAACTTTAGTTGTGCTTTGGGCTCAAAACACATAAGATAGGCACATACGCCAAAAAAAGAACTTAACTTACCAACTAAATAGACATATTCACAATATAATATGAGGTTATTATCGGTGTTACATTAAGAGAATATGACATGGCCCACTCGAAAGTGTCCCCAACAATTTAAGGATAAATAACATATTATGATGGAAAAAGTTACCCAAGGTGATATAATCACAATGCTGTTATTCTTAAGAATCTATTTGAGAATTATTATATGTTAGAGAACCCATACATGAAGGAAAACATTTACTACTAGCACATTGATTGATAGTTTCGTCAATGAATGGGCTAATACAATTATCATTTTTGAAATCTTTGTTTACATCCCTACAATAAATACAAACTTTAATTACACCTTGTTTGTTTTCGAATATGATGGGATTTGCAACCAATTTGGTCAAGGGAATTGAATAATAAAAACATCATTAAGAAACTTTTCTACATTTTCTTTCCTTCTTCATATCGATTAGACATAGCCTTCCCCTAGTAGGCTTATAGATATCATATGTCTTCATCTCATGCTTGATAAACCCAACATCAATGTCTAGAATTTCCTCATCACTCCAAGTGAAAACATAATGAAATTCCTTAAATAAGCAACAATCTACACTTATTAATATGTTTTCATTGTTAAGGCTTTGTGAGTGAAGCATTTCCAAGGAGGACATATGGTCGAAACCTTGTGTTCATGTATAGCTCACGAAGTTGGAAAATGTGGTGTAAATTATGGAGGTTTTTTTTTGGATACACATCTGGATCTTAGGGTTGGTGCTTAGCAAGTAAGCTTGATGGTACCAAGAGAGACTGAAAGCTTGAGTCCACCTTATTCCCTCATGCATAGATCTTCCTTGTACTTGTATATGATGAATACCTCCCTAGTTAAGAGGGAGCTTTGGAAAATGTAACTAGGTTCGGTCTTCATTTAATGTATTTGAGTCATTTTATAATCACTTGTGAAAAGAATAAATAAAAGAGTTATTATTATTATTATTATTATTATTGTGACTTATTGAAGCATGGGTTTCATGCTTGGGTCACCATGTTCTAGGTCGAAGCCGCCGTTAATGAATTATACGATTTATTGTGAGTCAATAGAGTCATTGTACTTTTAAAGTGACCTTTCTTGGGATTTTGAATCATGTAAAAATGTTAAGTATTGAGTCAAATGTAATTTATGTATCCTCCACATGAAGTTCGGCCTAGAAGAGATCAAGTTGGCCTAAGGACACTAATTAGAACACACATGAAACTCATAAATACAAGTAACTCAAATTCATTTGGATCACTTCATCTGAAGCAAGTTCGATATCTCTAAGGAAGCTGGGAAGTGCGAAGTACGAATCCAGGAAGCCAAAGGAAGTGCAAGTTGGGTGGTGTCTAAGGAGAAGAAAAAATTCAAAATTTTGGTGCATCTCTCTCTCTCTCTCTCTCTGTTTCGAGCCCTAGATGAGGAGATCAAAGTCTTCAAAATTTTGTTGATGTTAGAAGATGCCTGATGCTGAAAGATGCTACATAGTCAAAGTTTTTCTTAGAGAGGTACAAGATCTAGGAGGCTGAATTGGTGTGGAGTGAAGGTTTGGTATTTGTCTAGGGTGAAGAGTCTCAAAGAATGCTATTGGATATAATTTTGACTGAGTTTTCCCATGGAGGGGGGGTTTTCCCTAGCATAGTGCCTACATCTGGTGTCCATTCTTTTATGTTCTTTCGCTTTGGTAATTTCTTGATTAACTAAAAGATAAGATATAAATAATCGTAATAAAAAATCAAGAACATCACAAGTAATTATCAAGAATAAGAAAATCTTTCTGCCTTTTTGAATTTCTAACATCCTTGAGTCATTTCTACTTTTTTTGACATACATTTTGCATTCGATAGCTCTATGTACAAATTCATTGCATAGATAACAATAACCATAAAAATGATTTGTGTATGAATTAAATGAATTCATTATTTTCTTTCTCTTACATTCTCCTTCAACATGTCCAGGTTCATAGCAAGAAAAACAGTTGATATTTGTCAAAGGAGAAAATAATATCCTTTTGAGATCTTCCAATTTTTCTCAATAATCTCGAGTAGCAAGTGAAATTTTTCCAAATAACCATTTCTTCATATCATTCTTTAACTCTTGATGTTGCCTCCTTTTTTTGTTTTCTTCTTTACAAATTTTAGTTTATCTACCTTCTTGTTATGCAGGTATATTTAGTGCTACCTCATTATCCTTTATGGTTGCATTTTTTTGAGTTCTTTATGGAGACAACCTCCTCTTCTAACTGCTTACACAACTTTTCCTTTTAGTCTAACTGTCTTCTAGTTGAACAGATCTCAGACTCTAATCTTTCACATTATACCTCTTTCTCCTTTAGCTTTCTATTCATCATCCTTTCTATTCTCCTTACCTCTTCAATCTGTGCCTTCACATTAACAATTTATTCCTTGTACTCATGCTCTCTCCCATCACATATCTGCATAAGCTTATTCCAGTCTTTGGTTTGATTCTTCAATCTTTCTATTTGAGTCAAGGCTATGCCAAGATTAGCTTGTTTTTCAACTATATTTTCTTCTTGGAAATCAGGTCAATTCACACTAGCATAGACCTCATTTGACTGAACACTTTCCTTTTGATAGAGATTTTTCTTATTCTTTTGTCTCTTCTCTTTTTCTGTATTAGCGCTACTAGTCTCTCCTTCATGAATGAGTTGCAACCTATCCCATATTTATTTAGAAGAATTTAATTCTATTATTGTATCAAGTTCCATATTATGGATATTATTATACATAACACATTTTTCCTTAGCATTCCACTATTTCTCTTGCGCAGAGGGAGAGCCTTTATATTAATCATCACATAATAGTTTCCCTACACCAGGTCCATAACATATCAGTTCATATTTTACTTATATCTGCATTCATGAAAGTGTGTTTCACTTAGCACATGTCCACCTTGATAATCCATGACTTTACCAAATCTACCTTCAAGATGTTAGGCTTACAGATAAGGAACCGACTATAATACCAATTGATGAAAACTTGAATAAAATGATGGGGGGGGGGGGGTTGAATCAATTTAGTACATTCATGGACATTGATTTGATTTGCTTTAAGCTCATTAACTAAACCAATAAACGAGCAAATTGAAATATAATGGCTGACATATTTAATATGCAAACAAAAAATAATAAGTAAACCAAAAACATCACATAAATAGATCATAACAACACATATGGACACTAGATATAAGTGGAAACCCATAAAGGGAGAAAACCATGAGTTTTTTATTGTTGTGATGCAAAGGCAACCTCCTACTCCCTTACTACATTTGATTTTCTTTAGGCTCCAACCTACAGGAGACTTCTACCTCAACTTTTTTTTAAGCTACAACATGCATGGAATATCCAAATCCCGTATGTTTTATGTGGGATACAAACCACAAGAGGCTCCAGCTCCAGCGTGATATTTCTTAAGCAACAACTTTAAAGGAGACCATAATCCCCTCATACAAAATGACAAGAATATGTTGCTTTACCTGGTCATCAATTCTACATATCTCCTTCTTTATTACTTCCTCTTATCTCGTCCAAATATATTTCACATCAGTTTCATGTGTGCCAGGTAACCCACAAACACTCAGCCCTCATATGCTCTGTAACTCTCTCATCATCTTTGGCTTCCAAAAACAACATATTTTATAAAGAAAGTTTTTTGGTTGTTTGTGTTCCACATAAGAATATGAAGTGAACATGATTGACTCTTTTCCTTCCACTCATTTGTTTCCAAGCTCTTCATATTTTGAATATTAGAACATAAATAAGTGCTCCGCCAAATATTATTTCACCCATATATAATGATTAGGTACACCAATATCAACATAATGCCAAAAGCAATATTCTAACATCACAACACATGAACACACTGCAAGCACTCTCTGATGCAAATAATATGCACACAACATATGAAAAAATACAAGCCATATGTATGCAACAATCACTCTCCAAATCCATCTATATGATCAAAGCCATCTTTTCTTCATGCAATTTCCTCAACAAACTTGAGTCTTGGCCTGTTTTTGTTGTCGTGGAGTATTTCCTTTTCTGTCACGGAGTCTTGCCTTTGCTTGCATCACAATAATTTAGCTCAACAAAAATTTAACATCACAAAAATTTCTTCAACATAGCAATCGCTGCAACATTATCCAAGAATTTTAACATGTGTATCACAAATCCTTTATGCGTTCACCTTGCATTACATCCGATCATCATGACTTATCAAGGTCATCAACATAAACATGAAGCCATGAACACAAATATACCCAAATGCAACAACCTCCTCATTCACCTATGCCATACCATTCTCCTTCCGCTCCTTTGCATTGTTGATCCTATTCATTAATGCATACATTGCCTTGTTTTTTCGCCTTTAGTGCTCCTTGCTACTACTTCTTTGTTGTTCCTTGCTGCTTCTCCTTTAATGTTCATTGCTACTACTCCTTTTCCTTTGTTACTCCTTCATTGTTCCTCGTTGCGTGTCCTTTGCCATCAATGAGAAGAATGTCAATGGTTGAAAATAACAATATTTTTACAAAAAAATATAAAATTTTAATGATATTTAGGGTGTAATGGATTTTTCAGTAGCCTAGAGGAGTAGGATCTCCAGATCCATATTGAATTGGGGATGAAGGGAAGTACATTGCTACAGGTATTGGTACTGTGACCTTTGAGAGGGAGAAAGCCTCCCTTCTTCACCTCAAATATGTTATGTTTGTAGCTCGGCTAAAGAAGAACGGGATCTTTGTAGTAGTATTGGAGGATAGAGTCTATGATGTTATTTTCAATAAAGGGAAAGACTTTCTAAGACACATAACTATCAGGAAAGTGAAGAAAATTACAGTTAGAGTGACGAACCTATACAAAGTTAATGTGGGAGATTGTTCTAAATTGAAAAACAAGGCATAAAAGATGTTGGGGAACTTTGGCACAAGAGATTGGGTCATCTGGACTATGGTGCCTTGAAAACTATGCAACAAATTACCACCAATATCCCTAAAGGCTCCTTTGACTAGCAGGATGTGTGAAAGGGTTGAACATTGGGGAAATATGTCAAATCCACATTCCGTGGCTGAGATAATAGAGAAGATGCAATCTTGGGGTGAGTCCATTGTGATTTTTGTGGACCATTGGCAACAACCTCCACAACAAAACATAAATACTATGTAATTTTATTGATGATTTCTCTATAAAATGTTGGATTCTCTTCATGCAGAAGAAGGATGAAGTATTCTCAAAATACGTAAAATTCAACGCATTAGTTGAGAAGGAGAATGGGAAGAAAGTGAAGGCTCTCATGAGTGACAATGGAGGTGAATTTGTTTCTAATGCGTTCAATGATTTCTGTGCCAAAGAAGGTATTTGAAGGGAACTGATAGCAACCCATAACTCAAAACAAAATGTGGTTGTTAAGGGGAATGATAGGATCATAGTTGGAGGTGCAAGAGTTATGGTACGCGATCAAGGGCTTCCATTGTATATATGGGCAGAAGCATGTAACACAACAATCCACTTGCAAAACTAGAGTCCTAATAAAATAGTTGGTATGATCACACTGGAGGAAGCCTTCTCTGGGAGAAATCCTGATGTGCATCGTGTCAAAATTTTTGGAGCTTCATTTTATTCTCATGTCTCCAAGGATTCAAGGAGGAAACTTCAGCCTCCAACAAAGTTGGGAGTTTTTGTAGGAAACATCGAAACTCCACATAATTACCCGGTGTATATTTATTCACTGAGGATGACAGTGGTGAGGAGAGACGTCACATTTGATGAGGAGAAGGCTATGAGGTTATCTCTGGAATGAAATATCAGTATCCCATTGCAGCAAGGGCTTCTATCTCTAAAGGAGGAGCTGCAGGATGAGGATCAGGAAGTTATGGAGCAACCACAAATGGAGGAGCATAGAGGAGGTCGAGTGGAGACAGCCACTCAACTAGAAACATCGAGAGAAGGGAGAAAGAGAACCAAATAAGAAGATATATTGTTTCAAGATTCTAGGGAGAATATGGGAGCCCTTGAATCACGATGAAAGCAGAGGAGGTAACCTCAGACGTACACTGGTTACATGGATCTCACGATAGAACTCAGTGAGTCAGAGCCTTCTTCATTTGACAAAGCAATTTCTCAATCTGTTTGGGTTGATGCCATGTTGGAATAATATGAATCCATCATGAAGAAAAATGTATGGGAAGCGGTGTCAAGACCAGAAGGGAAATCAATGGTTGGTTCTAGATGGATCTATAAAGTGAACATGCAACTAATGGGAGCATCGAGAAGTAAAATGTAAGATTTGTGGCCAACGGATTTTCTAAGGTAGAGGGAGTTGACTATGAGGAAACATTTTCACTTGTGGAAACGTATTCCTCCATCATATCAATTCTTGCATTATCTATGCAGATGGGGTGGAATATCCACCATATGGATGTGAAGACCACCTTTCTCGCTGGTGTTATTGAGGAGGAAATTTACATAGAGCAACCATAAGGATTTGTAGCATACAATGAGGAGTAACATCTGTGTAGACTTAGGAAAGCATTGTGTGGTCTCAAATAGGTGCCCCGAGCATGGTACACTCGGATTGACAGTTATCTCATTGGATTGGGATTTTAAAAAAGTGAAGAATATGGGGACCCTCCATCACATTGTGGTAGATGGTAAGTTGCTTATTCTTGTTTTTTGCGTTGATGATTTAATATTGACACGCGATGAGAAGCTGATATGCTCTTGCAAAGAGGATATTGCAAGGGAATTTGAGATGAAAGACATGGGATTAATGCATTACCTCCTCGGGCTGGAAGTGTGGCAAGGTGATTGTAAATTGTTTGCGTCCGAGGGGAAGTATGGCTGTGAAATACTTTAGAGATTTCGCATGGAGAATTGTAAGCCTATGGAAACATCTCTAACTACAAATTAGAGTAAGGAGAATGCCAATTCAGGTGAAGAGGTTGATACTACCATTTACAAGCAGCTTGTGGTGTTTGTGGCACTCAATTCAACAGAGGCTGAATACATGGCTACAAGTGAAGTAGTATTGAGGCCATGTGGATGAGTAAAATACAAGTGGGTCTTTTCAGTCAAGAGATGGATCCGACAATGATATATTGTGATAATCATAGTTATATTAATCTCTCTGATAACCTGGAATTTCATGTTAGGTCTAAGAACATTGATATATGATATCATATTTTGCGACATTGTGTGCGTATGGGAATTATCTTGCTACAGTACATTCTAACCGAGTAGCAAGATGATGACATCTTGATGAAGACATTCTCAAGAGGAAAATCCAAATTCCACATAAAGTTCAGCCTAGAAGAGATCAAGTCGGACTAAGGACACTAATTAGACCTGACATGAAACTCATAAATACAAGCAACTCGAATTCATTTGGATCACTTCATCTCAAGCAAGTTTGATATCTCTAAGGAAGCTTGGAATGGCGAAGTACGAACCTGGGAAGCCAAAGGAAGTGCGAGTTGGGTGAAGTTTAAGGAGAAGAAGAAAAATAAAATTTTGGTACATCTCTCTCTATCTCTCTCTCTCTCTTCTATTTGTTTCGAGCCCTAGATTAGAATATCAAAGTCTTTCAAATTATTTTGATGTTGGAAGATGCCTGATGCTGAAAGCTGCTACATAGTCGAAGTTGTTGGAAGAGAGGTCCAAGATCTGGGAGGCTTTATTGGTGCAGTGAAGGTTTGGTATTTGCCTAGGGTGAAGAGTCTCAAAGAATACTATTGAAAGGAATAGAATTTTGACTGAGTTTTCCCTTGGAGGGGGGTTTTTCCCTAGCATAGTGCCTACATCTGGTGTCCATTGTTTTATGTTCTTTCGCTTTGGTAATTTCTTGATTAACTAAAAGATAAGATATAAATAATCGTAATAAAAAATCAAGAACATCACAATTAATTATCAAGAATAAGAAAATCTTTCTGCCTTTTTGATTTTCTAACATCCTTGAGTCATTTCTACCTTTTTTGACATACATTTTGCATTCGATAGCTCTATGTCCAAATTCATTGCATAGATAACAATAACCATAAAAATGATTTGTGTAGGAAGTAAATGAATTCAATATTTTCTTTGTCTTACATTCTCCTTCAACATGTCCAGGTCCATAGCAAGAAAAACAGTTGATATCTGACGAAGGAGAAAATAATATCCTTTTGAGATCTTCCAATTTTTCTCAATTTATCTCGAGTAGCAAGTGAAATTTTTCCAAATAACCATTTCTTCGTATCATTCTTTCACTCTTGATGTTTCCTCTTTTTTTTGTTTTCTTCTTTACAAATCTTGTTTTATCTACCTTCTTGTTATGTAGGTATATTTAGTGCTACCTCATTATCCTTTATGGTTGCATTTTTTCGAGTTCTTTATGGAGACAACCTCCTCTTCTAGTTGAAGAGATCTTAGACTCTAATCTTTCACATTGTACCTCTTTCTCCTTTAGCTTTCTACTCATCATCCTTTCTATTCTCCTCGCCTCTTCAATTTGTGTCTTCACATTAACAATTTATTCCTTGTACTCATGCTCTCTCATCACATATCTACATAAGTTTATTGAGGTCCTTGGTTTCATTCTTCAGTCTTTCTATTTGAGTCAAGGCTATGCCAAGATTAGCTTGTTCTTCAACTATATTTTCTTCTTGGAAATCAGGTTGATTCACACTAGCATAGACCTCATTTGACTGAACACTTTCCCTTTTATAGAAATTTTTCTTATTCTTCTTTCTCTTCTCTTTTTCTGTATTAGCGCTACTAGTCTATTCTTCATGAATGAGCTGCAACCTATCCCATATTTCTTTAGAAGAATTTAAATCTATTATTGTATCAAGATCCTTATTATGAATATTATTATACATAACACATTTTTCCTTGGCATTCCACTGTTTCTCTTGCGTAGAGGGAGAGTTTTTATAGTAATCATCACATAATAGTTTCCCTACACCAGGTCCATAACATATCAGTTCATATTTTACTTATCTCTACATTCATGAAAGTGTGTTTCACTTAGCACATGTCCACCTTGATAATCCATGACTTCACCAAATCTACCTTCAAGATGTTAGGCTTACAGATAAGGAACCGACTGTAATACCAATTGATGAAAACTTGAACAAAATGATATGGGGGTTGAATCAACTTAGTACATTCATTGACATTAATTTGATTTGCTTTAAGCTCATTAACTAAAGCAATAAATGAGCAGATTGAAATATAGTGACTAATATATTTAATATGCAAACAACAAATAATAAGTAAACCAAAAACATCACATAAATACATAATAACAACACATATGGACACTAGATATAAGTGGAAACCCATAAAGGGAGAAAACCATGAGTTTTTTTTATTGTTGTGATGCAAAGACAAACTCCTACACCCTTACTACATTTGATTTTCTTTAGGCTCCAACCTATAGGTGACTTCTACCTCAACTTTTCTGCAACCTACAACGTGCATTGAATATCCAACTCCAATATGTTTTATGTGGGATACAAACCACAAGAGGCTCCTACCTCAATAGGCTCCAGCCTGACATTTCTTAAGCAACAACTTTAAAGGAGACCATAATCCCCTCATACAAAATGAAACGAATATGTTGGTTTACCTGGTCATCAATTCTACATATCTCCTTCTTTATTACTTCCTCTTATCCCCTCCAAATATATTTCACATCAGTTTCATGTGTGCCAGGTAACCCACACTCAAGTGACGGTTGCATATGGATCCCATGTTGAAAATGCAACAAGATGATGGAGCTTAGTGGAAAGGAGTCGCCTTCACTGAGTGGGCCCGTAGGCTATTTTTGGCGCAAGTCTATTTTTAGACATATGTATCATGGTCTATGAGTTGCCGGATGCTATTTATGGATGATTGGTCATGTTGGTAAAAATAGATGGACTTCTATTTTTAGACAACAACGGAGGTACTGCTCAGTCTAAATTTAGAACAGTCAAATATTATTAGCTCATAATAATATTTGGACTATAAACTTTATCTTATCCTCTTGGAGCACTTCAGTTCGAGCTACAGATGTGGCACATGCAGCTGGAAGAAGGAAATACGAGTTTCCTAATGTTTAGTTGAGTTGTTACATGCGGGACTTCAGTTAGAACTCAAGAGATTGAGTTTGGTGGAGTTGAAAGTGGAGTTGAAGGAGTTGTGTTTAGTTTGACTCAATTGAACTAGTTGTGTTTAGTCTAACTGCAATTAGACTAAGTGATGAGTGCTGTAAATTAGTTATTAATTAATTCACTAATTATTAACTCATAAAGCAACTAAATAATACATCAGTTAACTCAGTGCATGTCAGTGCATGTTCAGTTCATTGGAGACAAGTGTTAGAGGTTGAGATTGCTGTCAGTTGTGACTATAGTTGTGCATGAGATTTGCACATGCATGGATTGAGTAATGCCAATGAGGATTGCGTGGTATATCCAAGGGAAACACGTGAATGGATCATTCATTAATCAGTATTCTCATGTAGGATTGCGCAGTGGAGGCAGGCAAGCAACAGAGGAGATTTGAGCCAACGAATGATTCAGATCTGAGCTAGTTTGTGTATAATAGGTGGAGATAGTACTGAGTACTTGTGAGGAGTATTGTACTATGTATTGTTACATGTTCTCAATCAATATAATATACATATAGTTGGGGGTTCTTAGCGAGATGCTTTCCCTGGGTACATACTGTGCTGATATGTGTGATTGATGCTTCAATGTGCGCTTGTGAATGTTTCTTAATATTGCTAAATTGATCATCAACGTAGAGGAGGTTTTGTATTATGCATGTATTCTGCAATTAGTGTATAATCAGGATAATCTCTGTGAATATGTGTCATATTATTCAAAATTTCTACATCCGAGTCTTGGCTAGACAATTGGAGAATAAGGGAGGAGATGGTCTTACAAAATTAAGATAATATTAAAAATATTATTAGTGCCAAATTTAAGGAAGAATTGTGAGTAAATAAAGAGTTGGGGAAAAAAGAAACTACAATATTATAAGGAGGTGATCAACCCCAATCTCTAAAACCACATTTATCTCTTTGTCTTGATTATTATTAAGAAATAAAGTAAACTTTTCCAAGATTAGAGTTACATTTCACAAGTTTCATAGTGAAACTAGGCATCCCTTGATTCCTAAAACACCATGGGAAGGTGATTTTTTTTTTGCTTAGATTGTCCATCTTATAGTCACTTTCTCTATAATTTTCAGAATATTTGTCATATTACCAACCTTTTTGATCTTTTAACTCAACAAAACTGAATTAGAAACAATTCTCACTTCTTTATGAACATAGAAATAAAATATTACAATTTAATCTCTTAATGTACTTAAAATTTCCTAAACCATATAAATCTTAAGATACATTAGTCATAATCATTATTTTATATATATATATACATATACATATACATGTATCTTTTATTTGTTCATGTGCAGATTTAAAATATTTTTTTGGGTCATATATGGCTCAATTGCCTAGCGAATTGCTATATATATATATAGATATTGCTTATCAATTTGATATATATATTTTTAATTGTGTATATGTAGTATACACGTTAAAATTATTTTCAAGGTTAAATGAAAACAATAATAAGTTGACTCGACTTAAACTTAAAATCACATAATATAGATATTAATCTATATAATTTTTTTCAAGTCCTCAAAATATCAAATAAAATTAAAATGAATCATAAGAGTGGCTTTGAACGGCTTAAGCATTACACTCACCTACTCATGATAGGTAGGACATGAAAAAAAGATAATTCATGGGCCTACTTTGATGGATTATACAACTTTCCCCTTCCATGGGAGGTTTTGGTGGAAGACTATATTTCTCTATCACAATATTTCTTTCTTTTTCTCATGTAGTAATGGAAATTCCACAAATAATTATGTAATTTTTCTGAAATAAAGCTCTTTTTGCAACTTGTTGAGCATCTACATATTTCTAAATCTATGTCTATGAAGAATCCATGAACGTAATAAATTGGTTTAATGGAAAACTAGTTTGAAGAATCACAAATTTATGCCCCGAAATCATAACATTTTGATCAAATCAAGTAAATTTACTTATTCATCTTTCTCATATCTTACTTATTTATCTTTCTCATATCTCATACTTTTCGTAACAAAACTAAGAAATTGATGATTTTTGAAAAATCCAAGAGTTTAATAAAGTTATTCACAAATTTCTCTGAGTGGGCATAACTAAACATACATAGCAACATCTTATAATTTTTTTAAGAGAGTATCAGTTTTGGAATTTGTTTATAGCTTTTCATGGATACATCATAGCTTTAGAGTAAAGTAATAGTTTTATGACATGTTTGGAAAACAAGAATATATTTACTTATCTCAATACTTTATATACATATATAAATTTGTTATGTCTTATTATTTTTTTATAGTCTTGTCTTTTTTTTTTAATTTGTGATTGATAACTATATATAGGAATAAGATAAATTTGTATCTAATGAATAAATATTATTCTTTATAACTAGCTCCCACGCCCAAAATATCAAATAAAATTTAAATGAATAATCACCATCATAAAAACTAAACCCTACAAAAACCAGCCGCTTAATATTTTCGTACCCAGCGCAACGAAATAGTATTTGCTTAAAATACACATTATTTTAATTAATAAAATATCAGAATAAAATAAAAGACAGCATTCCCTAAATTGAAAACAAGATCGCTGCGATAATGGCAGCCTTATTTAGTAATGAATCTCATTATACAATCTCAAATTTTGGCATGCAGACTAATCCATGCGCCCTTCAAGCTGAACGACAAGGAGGAAGAGGCGAACCACAGAGACAGGCATTGTGGCTGTATGTAGAAGCAGGGAATGAATCCAACGGTTCCCCTCGTGGAATCATGCCACACAGACGGTTGAAGCTCAAATTCAACTCACTCAGACCCTTCAGTTGAACCATCTTCTCCGGAATTGTTCCCTTTAGTTGATTATTTGACAGATCAAGGAATTCCAGATTTGGCATATCACCCAACGATTCGGGTATGGTACCAGTAAGCTTATTGTTTGAAATGTGAAGAAAATCCAGGCTTGAATTCCCGCCAAAAGAATTGGGTAGTTGGCCTGCGAAATTGTTGAACGATAACTGCAACGAGTGGAGTTTTGGATGATTGCCTAAGCAGTCGGGGATGTCGCCGGATAGGCTATTTTTGTTCAGAACAAGGGCTTGAAGCTGGGAGGAGTCGGGAATACAGGGGATATTCCCGGTGAGTTTGTTTTGGGACAGATCAATGGTTATAAGAGATGTTAACTTCGTTAAGGACGGTGGAATAGATCCCGTCAATAGATTCTGATCCAAAGCCAATTTATAAAAATTAGCGCTCAACAAACCCAGTGATTCTGGAATGCTTCCACTCAAACGATTGTTACTTGCCAACAGCTCTGCCAGCATTGACATATTTCCTAACGAGGATGGAATCTTACCCGTCAGCAAATTATTTTGTATGTGTAGCGTTGTTAGCTGCTTCAGATTTCCCATGGAGTCCGGAAGGGGACCCGAGAGCGTATTGTTGTTCATGGTCAACACGGACAGGAGTCTCAGATTTCCAATGCTTGATGGAATGAAACCAGAAAGCCGATTCGAATCCAAGTACAAAAAAGTTAAATTCCGTAGATTTCCAATGGATTCCGGAATAGGACCGGCAATCAAGTTTCCGGTGAGAGACAGCGACTGTAGACTGAGCAGTTGGCCAATGTCAGAAGGAATGGAACCGGTGAGTTTGTTGTTATCCAGAGTAAGATGGTTCAAGGCTGAAAGGCGAGAAATAGAAGCTGGAATTATTCCACCTATATTTTTCCACCTCACAAGGGTAAAGGTGCGAAGGTATGACAGGTTCCCGATGGATTCTGATATGCTTCCACTCATGTAAACGCTAGTGTTGCCTGCGCCCATGGGATCCCCATCAAGAATGAGGCTCACTACCAGACCGCCATTGTTATCGCAGGACACGCCCTTCCATTTGCAGCAATCATTTCCCGTCCATGATTTAAGAGCTCCGCTCGGATCCTCCACGATACCGGCTTTGAAAGCCAACAAGGCAACACGGTCTTGTCCTACACATTGTGCTATCTTCTGTCCATGGCAAGAGTTTAAGGACATCAGTAGTAACACAGAAACGAATGCTAAGATTTCTGACCTGGGTTTCTCCATTGCGAAGCCAAGGAAATTGCAGAGGTTAATCAGAAGCTTCTGGGCCCTGAGCATGAACTTTATGAAACCCACATTGCAGGAGAATCGAATCGAGTCGGTATTTAAATGATGAACGTGCTTTGTATGTTAGGGTTTCATCTTTGTATTTTAGAGTTTCGGATACAAACTAGTCGTCGGTCAGCTTTGATTATCAAAGAACGTTAAAATCCGGAAAACACAGATGCCGAAAAGGACCAGTCCAAGTGTTTTAGGGTTTTGTGCCACGTTGGAATTTGGTTAAGCAATTTTTACCCGGCAGTGCTGGTTTGAAGCTACAGTTTTCACAATTCTCAAAATCATAATGAAATTGTAACCTATTTAAATTACGCACTCTAAGAACATTTTTTTTCGCTGGAAAGAACAATTACCCAGCCCTTCCACTCATCCTTTCGACGTGATTCTCATCGGAAATTTAATAATTTAATCTTTTGACTAACATTTTTTTAACCATGCGATTTTCATTGGAAATTTAATAATTTAATCTTTTGACAAATAGTTTTTTAAATATTTATTTGACGTGATTAGCATTGGAAATTTAATATTTAAAGCATTTTCTGAACTTTAGGTCTCAAATTCCAATTCCGTAGTATAAATGTTGTATTAAAGTACTCTGTAGTATAGACTTCACCTCTGAAATTAGGTAGTATAGATGTCGTGTATTTACTAGTCAAAGCCATTGTTTATCACTTTATATTTTTGTTTCAGAGCGATATATGTTATTTAAGTCACTCGGGGGATTGCACTCGCCTAGGCCACACCATCCCTTAACATTACTAGTTTTTTACTCAAAGAATTTCGAATGGGTGACCTCCACATCACCTCACCGAGACTTAAAAGTACGTCCCATCACCCTCTATACCCTAGGTGGACAATTTAATTGTAAATTTAATTATTTAAATTATTTTTTAAACTTATATTCTAAATAAATATAATAAAAAAATTTAACAACTATAATATATTTTATGGTTGTCTCTACTTTCTGTTTGATGATAAATTTGCCCAAT
>APFE031704668.1:0-19543 GCA_000404065.3 Pinus taeda | reverse complement strand
GCTGAATTGTTTTAGTTCTTTTGATCTTCTGATAAACACACTGGCTTCAAAAAGACATACAAGAGCTAATCCAGATCCAAATCCACCTCCTCTTTATGAAAATCCAAATTTGATTCGAAAAATCCTCCGTCAAGAAAGCTCGGCGACTCCCTTGGTTAAATCTCATTCATGTCCTACACTTTTTTAATACCTTGAAGAACTTACTTTCGACGAAAAGATTGAATTGTCATTGTTTAAAACCAAGTATGAAAACGCTCTTGATTTTATTGTTCCAAATCCTGACTTTGCTACAGCTCTTGAATTTGAAAGGCACAATAAATTAATTGACAATTCTATCTTGAGGCACCTTTAAATCGACATCCAAGCTGCCAATCTTGCTGATTTCTTAGGAGCTGTATCTACAAACATTGGATCCACTGTCACGACATCAACGTCTAGAATTCCTACTGAACCGCCTTTCATTCCCACCATTTCGGTGCAACCTATAATTACTTATTCAAAATCTGCAGTCAATTCCCCTCCTTCATCCCACATCGCCTCTCCTCTGCATACACCTCTGCATACTCCTCATACAGTAACGACACCCATTCCGCCAACAACACCTAGAGTAAATCCACCAAGAGCAATGGCTGCTCGTTTCGCACCTCTTGCTTTACCTCAGCAATTGCATGATATGCCCGTGGACTATCAGAGTAGGATTCCTTTATTTGATGGCACTCCTCAAAGTGTGTCCGCTCAGCAACACATAGAAAAAATGGCAACGTTTTATGATTTGTATGAGATTGATGACGAGGATGTAACTATGTGATTGTTTGTGCAAACATTCGGAGGAGAAGTAAGAAAATGGTTCAGAGGCTTAGGAGCTAGAAGTATACCTACGTTGGCTGAACTTCAGAAATAGTTTCTAGATCATTGGGAACTTAGAAAGGATCTGCCTCAGATCAATGCCGAGTACAATAGTATCAAACGCAATCATGGTGAGTCTGTCCAAGACTATATTATCAGGTTCAATACAGTTTATAATGCTATTCCGGATGATTTAAGACCATCTAGAAAATCATCTCTTCTCAAATTCTCGGATGGCTTTGATCCGAAGATGGCTTATTCATTACGGGATAGAGATCCGCCTGCTTTAGAAGATATGCAAAAGATTGTTGTTAATGTTGAGGCAAATCTAAACGACAAGAGAGCATGGTTGAAGGCAGAGAAAAGAGTGACTATAAAGGAAGAATCTACATCAGAACCGCCTTGGCTTCGTGGGATGTTCAAAGACTGAACCTTGATAAATCAGAACCGCAAATTTGTAATCCAAATTACCGTGGCCAGCAACAACCTCAGTTTAGAATTAAGCAGCGTGAACCAAGAGTACAAGAGCCGGTAGCCTAGCAATCGATCAAGACTTCTCTTTTGCAGAATTTTGTGAGTCAAGATTCAGATGAAGATGCCGATGTAGTAGGAGACCAAAACCACTTCTTTACTCCTGATGATCTGCCCATTTACATCACTGAAGAAGAAGAGTATGGAGAAAGTTCAGGTGCCCAGCAAGATGAAGATTTTATCTTAGCTAATGATGCAGATTTAGATGATTACCAAAGAGGATATTTGAACGCTTTGTCTACTCAACAGAAGCAGTATTCATTGAGAAACCGAGATGTGCCCATCAATCCAATACAGAAAAAAAATGAAGCTACAGCACCAAAGATGGATTCACCGACACCACAGAAGAAAGGAAAGGAGACAATTGATCCCACAACGAGCAAGATGTCAGCAGCAGAAAGGACAAATCAGGCAAGTATAATTAACGATAAGAAAGAAGTTTCGGTCAAATAAGTCGAAAAGGTTTCAACATTGAGTTTGGAAAATGAAATTTCCAAATTAAAAATATCTATTCCTTTGACTGAAATCATGAAAAACAGAAGCTACCAAGGTCAAGTCTCCAAAATTCTGAACTTTGATCCCATGTTTGACATGGTGAATGTTGAAGATGATCAGCCTGAATTGATCTTTAGGCCAGTATTGGATGGTCAGTCCCCTGATAGTGATGTTCCTCCTTTTTATATCAGTTTGAGATTGCATGAATATGTTTTGCACAATGCTATGTTCGATTCGGGTGCTTCACACAATTTGATGCCAAAGGCGATCATGGAGAAGCTGGGGTTAGACATAACAAGGAAATATCATGATTTATATTAACTTGATTCCAGCCATGTGAGATGTATTGGGCTCATCAAATATTTGGTTGTTAGCTTAGACCAAATCCTAGCGAAGAATGTCTTGATGGATGTGGTTGTGACGGACATTACTCCACGTTTTAGTATGCTACTTTCGAGATCTTGGGGAGCTAAGTTGAAGGGTACTCTACAGTTAGACTTTTCTTATGCCACAATTACACTCTTCGGTCAAATGAGAAAGATATATCGAGAGAAAAATATGAAATACATGATAACTAGCAAAGAGAAGCCAATCAATCATCCTGTAAATTATGTACATACATATTTGGATTCGTTTGTTTTATTTGCTGATAGTTTTAATGATCTAGATAGTTAGTTAGTTCAAGCGGAAGATATACCAAAGATCACTGAAAATTTCAGAGAAGTTCTACAAAAGGAAAGAGGAGAAAAGCAAGCTACTATGGAGCAAACAACTGAAGAAAAGGGGCAACAAACAGAAAAATCAGAGGCCGTACAATTTCAGCACTTGGAGGAGGATGAAGATGGTCTTTGGACCATGGATTTCGATGGCGCAGTAGGTAGTGATGGTGCTGGTATTGGTGTGTGGATTCGAAGTCCTTTTTCCGCCCGAGACAAAGTTCCAAGCAAGGTGAGAGTGTGTTCCTATAAACTAGCATTCGATTGTTCAAATAATGAGGCGGAATATAAGGCTCTCATTGCTGGCCTAAAGATTCTTCGAAAGCTGAAAGCAAAGAAGATTGCGGTTTATGGTGATTCCAGATAGTAATAAAGCAAGTTAAAGTTGAGTTTCAGGGCAAGCATCCTCGTATGAGGGCATATCGAAATGCAGTCTTAGACATTTTGAAGTTGTTTTCTGATCATACCTTGACATGTGTGCCTCGCATACAAAATGGTGTTGTTGATGGACTTGCTAAGGCAGCAAGAAATTTGAAAATTCCGATGAATTCTAGCAACAAGTTTGAGATCCATGTCAAACACCGTTCCCTCGTTCCAGACAATCAGCGATGTTGGCAAGTCTTTCAAGATGATGAAGAGATCAATGAGTTTCTGCAAAATAAGGGTAAGTTCAAGGATACCTCAATAGATACTGAACATGATGATGGTAGTGATAATATACAAGTAAATCAAATGGACGTACTGCAACTTAAAGATAACATTATTCCTAAGGGATTGATTCCTTTAGAGGAGCTGTTTAACCAAGATGATGTGGCCCGCAAACCGACATTGAGACCGACTGAAAAAGGTGTTGAAGAAGTAAACATTGGGATAGCTGAGAATCCCAAGATGGTAAAGCTATCAAGGTCATTGTCACCAAAGGTAAAGGTAGAATATGTAAAAGTGTTGTCTTTGTTTTCTGATGTTTTTGCATGGGATTACTCAGATTTAAAAACATATGACACAAATATCATTCAGCATACTATTCCTATTAAGCCAAATCAGAAGCCTTTTCATCAAAAGTTTAGGAGAATCAATCCCAAGCTACTGCCATCAATTGAAAAAGAGGTAAACAGATTGTATCAGTCAGGAATCATTGTGCCTATCCAATTTTTAGATTGGATATCAAACTTGGTGCCCGTAAGGAAGAAAACAGGTGAGATCTGTTTATGTATTGACTTCAGAATTTTAAATAAGGTGTCCTTAAAAGACAGTTATCCGCTACCCAAAATGGATCATATATTGCAGCGAGTAGTTGGAGCATCAAGGATGTCACTACTCAATGGCTATTCAGGATACAATCAGATTTTAGTGCATGAGGATGACCGTGACAAGATAGCGTTCACCACTCCATGGGGAACATTTCATTATGCAAAGATGCCCTTTGGTTTGAAAAATGAAGGAGCCACCTTTCAGCGTGCAATGGACGTAGCTTTCGCCAATGAGAAAGATGTATTTTTAGTTGTTTATCTTGATGACTTAGCCATGTTTTCAAATTCTGATGAGGAACATTTGTATCATTTGAAAATTGTTTTCCACAAGTGCAGAAAATATGGCATATCGCTGAATCCGAAAAAGAGTCTTTTTGCCATGGATGAGGGAAAACTTCTTGGCCACATCATATCTGAAGATGGCATCCGTATTGACCCTGCATGTGTTGAAGCCATTCAGCAAATTGAACAGCCCCGGAACAAGAAAGAAATACAGTCCTTCAATGGTAAACTAAATTTTCTGCGTCGCTTCATTCCAAATCTAGTGGAACATCTTAGAGAAATCACGAGCATGATGAAAAAGGACAGTCAGGTAAAGTGGACTGAAGAGGTGGTGAAATCATTTAATTTAGTGAAGTTAGCTCTTTCTTTAGCTCCTATTTTGATCAGCCCAGACTACACTCAGGATTTTATTTTGTTCTCATTTGCTTCTGAGCACACTTTGGCAGCGGTATTAATGCAAAAGAGGGAAGGTGTTGAAAAACCCATTGCTTTTTTCAGTCGGATTTTAAGAGATGGAGCATTGAAATATAACATCATTGAGAAGAAAGAACTTGCGCTTGTAAAGGCCTTGAAAGATTTCCGTGTGTATATATTGCATTCCCATATTCTAGCTTATGTTCCTAATGCAGCAGTTAAAGATATTTTAGTATAGGCAGATCCAGAAGGCAGACGGGGTAAGTGGATTGTTGCGTTGTTAGAGTATGATGTAGAGATTAAACCCACCAAGCTGATCAAAGGTCAAGGACTCGCCAAGCTAATGGCTGAAACAAATTTGCAAGTCCTAGACATAAATTTGATTGTTGCCATGTCCGATGAAGATGAGGAGAATCCATCTGTTCAGGTATCTGAAATGTTTCTCTCTTATCCTTGGTATGATGACATTTTATATGTACTTCAAAATTTGTCTTCACCTCCCAGAATGCCTAGAAACTAAAGTAGAACTTTGAAATTGAACCCTGCAAAGTTTTGCATACTATATTCAGCATTGTTTTGGAAAGACCCTGGTGGAATGTTATTGAATTCTTTGGTAGAGGAGGAAGCCAAAAGAGTCGTGGAAGACTTTCATAGAGGGGACTATGGAGGTCATTTGTTTTGGAAGACCACGGAAAACAAGATTCTAAGGGCAGGCTATTATTGGCCTTCATTATCTTCAGATGTATATAAGGCTGTTAAAAATTGTCACGAATGCCAAATTTTTCAAGGAAAGCAGAAGCTCCAGCCTTTGCCTCTCAAACCAATTGAAGTCAATGCACCTTTTCAGCAGTGGGGATTGGATTTCATCAGTGAAATTCATCTGGCATCATCAGGACATCATCGATGGATATTGACAGCCACAGACTACTTCAAAAAATGGATTGAAGCAATTCCTACTAGACAAGCTACGGATGCGGTAATTATTTCTTTTCTTGAAACCAATATTTTGTCATGTTTTGGATGTCCAAGTAAGTTAATCATGGATAATGCATCAGCGTTTAAGTCAAAAAGGATGATTGAGTTTTGTTATAAGTACAATATTAGCTTGGGACATTCAACCGCATACCACCCTCAAGGAAATGGATTGGCGAAGTCATCTAATAAATCCTTGGTCAATATCATTAATAAAATGCTGGAAATCAGTAAAAAGGGCTGGCAGAAGAAGTTGATAAATGTAGTATGGGCTGATAGGATGAGTCAGAAAAAGTCTATTGGCATGTCTCCTTTCGAGTTGGTGTACGGAACAGACACGGTTTTTCCTACTTCACTTGCTGTCCTGGTAGTCAAATTGCTTCAAGAAGCGGGTAGTGAGGAAGATCCTATGCAGAGAAGGATTTATCAAATGATCCATTTACAACAAACACGGGAGGATGTATTTCAAAACACTTGCAAGCTGCAGGAGTGCATCAAAAAGATTTATGACCGGAAAGCAAAGGCGGACACATTTTAGCTAGATGAGGTAGTTTTGAGATGGGATGCTCGACATGAAGACAAGGGAAAACATGGTAAATTTGAAAATTTATGGAAGGGTCCTTACAAGCTTGCAGCATATCGCAGCCAAAACGCTTTCCTTCTCAAGGAGATGAATGGAGATGAATTTCCTGGAGGGCCGATTAATGGTCGACTGTTAAAGAGATACTACTCTTGAGTACTTTTCTGCTCATTTCATCATCATTGTACATATCATTTTACTTTGTTCTACTGCACATGTAAACTAACTTATCATCTTCAGTTTGGGGCCCAAGGTGAAGGCTATAATTCTGAAAATGAAGGTTAGTTAGTCTGAGTTTGTCAAGTCAGTTTTCCGAATCTTTTAGTTTCAAGTCTAGTTTGGTCAAAGTAGTTTTTGGTTTTTCAGTCAAATTCTCATAGTGTGTATTGCAATAATAAATCCATCGCCCAATTAGTGAAGGCATTGTCTAGCTCTTACAGATATCTGTGGTTCTTGGCATCTCCAAGGAGCTACCATCCCCATTGGAGCCAATGTTAGAGTCGGTCTAGTTATCCCTCCGTCAGAGGTCAAAGCTCTTTTGCATTTCATGATTAGGTGTCCCATACATTTTGTTCAGTTTCATTTCGTTAGGCATGCCATAACTCTGATGGATTGGTTTGTGTCATTCATTCCCCTCGTGCATGTCACTGCTGGTTCAGGTTAAGTCATAGAGCTTCACAAGTCATTTACAGTCATGTTTTAAATTTTTAGGTTTAGGTCTAGGGTTGAGTCAATTTTGTCTTAAAAAAGTCTTAGAAGACCAGCAGGCCAGAGGGATGTCTTTGATAGATCATCATTTCAATAATTTTCATCATTGTACAGCTGAATTAGGACTTCTCTTCAAAACTCCGTTTTGAAGATAAGTCGCCATCTCATTTTTGTAAAAAGTTCTCAAAATTTTCAATTCCGCAATTGTTCAAGTGTAGCCTTGATCTCCTTTACCAGAGCATATTATAGCTATCCCTGCAAACAAAAATCAACAAAAAACTTCAGTCCAAACCTCAGAAAAGCATGAGAAAATCAAAAAGCATCATTATATTAATAGGCCAAAAGTGAAAGTGCCCAAACTTTACAAAGTGGGTTTTTTGAAGTCAATTTATTCAAATTAGATATTTTGGGTGTATATAAGGTGAAACAAGTCTTTTTGGTTCACCACATATCAGAGCAAGAGCATTTTCAAGATTGGAGGGCGAAAAACCAAGTTACAAACCCTTGAGGCAGATTTGAAGGTGCGCGCTATGCATAGAACTTGTGCGGTACACACTGGGTGGTGTGCTACGCATTGGGCGCGCACATCCTGTGTTAATTTACACAGGCGCTACGCACTGGGAGGTGCGCTACGCATAGAACTTGCACACTACGCACCCATTCTAGCATTAAGTTTATGTGCCTAAAACGTGTCAAATCGCCTCCGAAGCTGCAATTAGCTATTTCTTTGACTCAAATCAATCAAGTTGAATATTGTCTAATATGTGTTTGAAGAATGGAAGTGGTGTTGGGTGTAAGAAAACAAATCAAACCCTATGCCATTATCAAAATCTTTGTAAAGGGTATTAAAACTTTGTATAGGGTATTTAAAGGCATGTGAGTAATTTATGAAGATTTTTCTTCCTTTCCTTGGTAAAATATAGCTCCTTGCCCATTTGAAAACTTTGAGCCAGCAACACTTCATACCAAAATATCTTTGTGACTATTTTGTGCCCAAATATACCAAACAAAATATCCATTATGGCATAACTTTTATGATGCTTCAGTTGGTTTTTTGAGAATACACTGAAATTAGGATTTCATCACACCTATAGCAGACACATTGCAGTCCTCCTAGTGCAGCTATTTTGTTCTCAAAAACATGTCAGATACAGAGTCATCTTATGAGCAGGAAAATGACAATGATTCCACCACAGAGGGAAATGTGCCACAAAAGCCCCGTAGAGGTGGCAAAGGTGGTAAACATGTTAGAGAAGAGCCCACTTCTATGGTATAATTGCAGGCTTGCCCACTTGCCATGGATTGCTTTCGCCATCAGTCATGCTATCATTTTTGTGAGCTAATTTCATAGTTTTAGCATCATCGTGAATTAGCTCGCTTGTTTATTCTCCATTTACATGATGGCCATGTAAACCTTGCTGGAGTTAATTTCATTTTATCACCAGAGACCATTGCAGAGGCCACGGGAATTCCAAATATCAAGGAGCAATGGAATAATCGTCAACAGCTAGAGAAATCATATTATGAGCCATATATTAAACCAGGGTATACGAGGCACTTGAGCAGAGTTTTTCCTTTCAACTACCTGAATGATCGGTTTGCACCTTTGATGAAACTCATCATCCTGTATTTCAGTTGTGAGGGCAAATTCTTGCGTCTTTATGCATACCATGTCCGTTTGTTGATGCATTTTACAAGGGTGCGTTTGATGAACATCCCATATTTTATGTTTCGCAACATAGAGAGGATGGTGCCTTTAGTGCAAAAGAAGAGCCCAGCACATCAACATAGGAGCATATACCATTATGCATTGATCAAGATCGTGGTGATTCATCAGCTGACACAGCAGGGCATTACATGGGAGGATTTTATTTCTCCCGACCTTTTCAAAGCGCCTCAACCACCACTAGAGATAGTTCATGATGAGGGAGGGCCTTCACAGCAATTTGACATTCCTGAGACTGAGCATGTTGATGCTCCAGTATATGTGACATATCAGAAAGGCCACAGGGCCTTATTTGCAGCCGCACGACGAGTATTATCTCCACCTGGGGTGGCGAGTATTATCTCCACCTGGGGTGGAAGGGGTCTCATTGACTTCATCAGCACAGTGAGTATTATCTCCACATCATGTGGAAGGGGTCTCGCCTCCATCTTCAACACAGGCACAGATTCAGGACAGGGGCAAGAGACCCATGATTGATGAGGGTCCTTGAGGAGGCCAGGACACGGATATCATTCATGTTGATGCTAGCTCTCCTAGCTCCGAGCTAAAGGAGATCATCCGAGAAAAAAGGGCCGAGAATGACTCACTGCAAAAGAAATTGTAGATGGCTAAGTGGGTGATCAATTATTTGGAGTAGCACAACAAACAGTTGGAAGATGAGCATGAACTTTATGAGCTGGGGAAGATCCGCGAAGACCGAGAATTGGCCCGAAGGAGACCCGGTGATTTGACACCTATTGATCGGGAATCAATGCTCATTCGGGTGAAAACTCATTTGGAGAAGTTGTTGGCGAAGGCAAATAGGGACAAGGACATGCTTCGTTACATGAAGACTCACTATTGGGCTTGCATGGATGTTTGCAAAGCGAGAATGAAGATCCTCAAGAGGCGTTCGAGAAAAGTGAAAAAGCAACGAAAAAGGCCTGATCCGCTTCGTGTTTTTGTTGAGGCTTCATTAGTTGAGCATGATACATGATAGAGGGTCTTCACTCTAAATTTGGGCAAATTTGGAGAAAATTTTGTTGTTTCAAAATTTTTGGCTTGCGAAACAGGTTTTTGGGCTCTACGCGTAGCGAGCAGCACGCTACCCTGAAGATTGAGAGGTCCAAATGAAAAATGGCTTGTAGTTGTGGATTTTTCATGAAGAAATACACATGTTCAGCCATTTCCGAAGCATTTCATTGAGCTCTAGGTGGTCAAAATGTCCAAAAACATCATGAAAACCACCTTGCTGCCACCTTTTCCAACAGCAGGAAGTACCTCTGGAAGAATGTCGTTTTGAGGGGGAAAATGAGCTCCAAATTGGAAAATTCCACTTGGGTTGGAAAGTAGACGTCTGGGGTTTTCCAATGAGCTATCATGAGCTCAATTTGGATGTCAGGAAGTGCCCCAAAAACAGGCTCAAATGTGCGCTATGCATAGGGATCAGGGGTGCTACGCATATAGTTTTTGGCCCAGTTTTTCACCTTCATCTCAGGAATTCGGCTAGTTTTCACTAGTTTCACTCTTTGATGTAGTTTTTGAACCAACATGATGTAATTTGATGTATGTAAGGTAACATGGCACTTATCTACCTTCTTCTAGATGATTCATTTACAAATTAGCAAGAAATTAATGTAATGAATCAGTTTCCTTCTTTTTAGAGGTAGGTTGTTTGGTCATCTAGATTCTTGCTCCATGTTTAGAATTTGTTCAAACTGCTCCTAGAAGGAGGAGATCAACCCATAGAGGTTAGGGAATGAGGATAGCTTGGTCTATATATGTAAATTTTCATTCAGTAGGAGAGGTTGGACTCTTGGGAATAGCTTGAGACTATATTGTACATATCTTATCTGCATTTTGGCAAGGAAAGACAGGGTTTTGCAACAACTATTTGAGGATTCATGTGGCTTTATGTGTTGATGGTGTGCTTTCTCTCAGTATGTAAGTTGGTATGTGTACCATTCTTCTACTTAATCTTCTGTACTTAAAACAAATAAAAGTGTTAATTTAGACCATGAACTCGCTTATGCTTGCCTTTAAATTTGGTTTAATTTATCTATGTTTTCTTCAGTTTAAGGAGAATCCTTTGAGATTCTTGCTCTCCTTAGCTCCTCACCAAATATGATCTTACCCATATCACTGCTTTAAGGCATCAACAGATTGCCTATCTTGCCTACGTAACACTCGTGCAAAAACTGTGGCCTCTTCCCCGCACCCAAATTTGCCATTTCCTTAATTCTACAAAAACCTTTAAAATCAAATCTAAACCCATTTGTACTTAGATACCTGCCTAAAATTATCATAAAAGCCAGTCAATCTCGACCTTGGTTAGATTATCTTTTGCCAACGATTGATCCGGAGAGAGCCCTCTTCTTCCTCGTAGGGTAGCTACAAGGCTGAGCGTGGTTTGATGTGGCCTTGAGTCTCACCTTATTTCAGCCTAAGGTAGATTCGCACTAACATAGTGGCGACTCTCTGGGAGAAAATCTGCAATGTTTGCTTGCTGATGAGTTGTTTCGCAAAGGCTTAGACGGAGTCTGAAGTCACGCAGTACGCTTTCGAAACGCTCTTGCTATGCATAAGCGGAAGTAGATAAATGTTGCTTCAGTCGATCTCCGGTTAGCTTGTGAAACCTTGATTTGCAAATCAACCCAGTACTTTTGTTCGTTCTAGACCTTTGGATGATTGAGTCTAGCAAACGATTGGCTGAATTGTTTTAGTTCTTTTGATCTTCTGATAAACACGCTGGCTTCAAAAAACAATACAAGAGCTAATCCAGATCCGAATCCACCTCCTATTTATGAAAATCCAAATTTGATTCGAAAAATCCTCCGTCAAGAAAGCTCGGCGACTCCCTTGGTTAAATCTCATTCATGTCCTGCACTTTTTGAATACCTTGAAGAACTTACTTTCGACGAAAAGTTTGAATTGTCATTGTTTAAAACCAAGTCTGAAAACGCTCTTGATTCTATTGTTCCAAATCCTGACTTTGCTGCAGCTCTTGAATTTGAAAGGCACAATAAATTAATTGACAATTTTATCTTGAGGCACCTTTAAACGGACATCCAAGCTGCCAATCTTGCTGATTTCTTAGAAGCTGTATCTGCAAACATTGGATCCACTATCACGGCATCAACCTCTAGAATTCCTACTGAACCGCCTTTCATTCCCACCATTTTGGTGCAACCTATAATTACTTATTCATAATCTGCAGTCAATTCCCCTCCTTCATCCCACATCGCCTCTCCTCCGCATACTCCTCATACAGTAACGACACCCACTCTGCCAACAACACCTAGAGTAAATCCACCAAGAGCAATGGCTGCTCGTTTCGCACCTCTTGCTCTACCTCAGCAATTGCATGATATGCCCGCGGACTATTAGAGTAAGATTCCTTTATTTGATGGCACTCTTCAAAGTGTGTCCGCTCAGCAGCACATAGACAAAATGGCAACTTTTTATGATTTGTATGAGATTGATGATGAGGATGTAACTATGCGATTGTTTGTGCAAACATTCAGAGGAGAAGTAAGAAAATGGTTCAGAGGCTTAGGAGCTAGAAGTATACCTACGTTGGTTGAACTTTAGAAACAGTTTCTAGATCGTTGGGAACTCAGAAAGGATCTGCTTCAGATCAATGCCGAGTATAATAGTATCAAACCCAATCATGGTGAGTCTATCCAAGACTATATTATCAGATTCAATACAGTTTATAATGCTATTCCGGATGATTTAAGACCATCTAGAAAATCAGCTCTTCTCAAATTCTCGGATGGATTTGATCCGAAGATGGCTTATTCATTACGGGATAGGGATCCGCCTACTTTAGAAGATATGAAAAAGGTTGTTGTTAATGTTGAGGCAAATCTGAATGACAATAGAGCACGGTTGAAGGCAGAGAAAAGAGTGACTATAAAGGAAGAATCTATATTAGAACCGCCTTGGCTTCGTGAGATGTTCAAAAGACTGAACCTTGATAAATCAGAACCACAGATTTGTAATCCAAATTACCGTGGCCAGCAACAACATCAGTTCAGAATTAAGCAGCGTGAACCAAGAGTACAAGAGCCGGCAGCCCAACAACCGATGAAGACTCCTCTTCTGCAGAATTTTGTGAGTCAAGATTCAGATGAAGATGCCGATGTAGTGGGGGACCAAAACCACTTCTTTACTCCTGATGATCTGCCCATTTACATCACTGAAGAAGAAGAGTATGGAGAAATTACAGGCGCCCAGCAAGATGAAGATTTTATCTTAGCTAATGATGCAGATTTAGATGATTACCAAAGAGGATATTTGAATGCTTTGTCCACTCAACAGAAGCAGTATTCATTGAGAAACCGAGATGTGCCCATCAGTCCAATACAGAAAAGAAAAGAAGCTATAGCACTAAAGACGGATTCACCGACACCACAGAAGAAAGGAAAGGAGACAATTGATCCCACAATGAGCAAGATGTCAGCAGCAGAAAGGACAAATCAGGCAAGTATAATTAATGATAAGAAAGAAGTTTCCGTCAAAGAAGTCGAAAAGGTTTCAGCATTTAGTTTGGAAAATGAAATTTCGAAATTAAAATATCTATTCCTTTGATTGAAATCATGAAAAACAGAAGCTACCGAGGTCAAGTCTCCAAAATTCTGAACTTTGATCCCATGTTTGACATGGTGAATGTTGAAGATGATCAGCCCGAATTGATCTTTGGGCCAGCATTGGATGGTCAATCCCCTGATAGTGATGTTCCTCCTTTTTATATCAATTTGAGATTGCATGAATATGTTTTGCACAATGCTATGTTCGATTCGGGTGCTGCACACAATTCGATGCCAAAGGCGATCATGGAGAAGCTGGGGTTAGACATAACAAGGAAATATCATGATTTATATTCATTTGATTCCAGCCGTGTGAGATGCAGGGAAAATTTTAGGGGCTAATGTTCGCCCAGTGGGCTAATTTTCCATGATTTTTCCACAAAAATATTCGCTTATTTCCAATTTTTATAAAAGTGATTCGCCCAAATTTTAGAATATAAAATTATTTTACCTTTAAAATTGCCAACATTATATAGAGACTATATATAAAATCATTATAAATTTGAATAATTTTACAAATATATCAATAAACATTTTATAGTTTGCATATTAGCGATTAATGAGATTCGCCAATGTTTCTAAACTTCAAGAAAAATTTCCATCCTGAAAATTTTCCTTGGTGAGATGTATTGGGCTCATCAAAGATTTGGTTGTTAGCTTAGACCAAATCCCAGCGAAGAATGTCTTGATGGATGTGGTTGTGGTGAACATTCCTCCACGTTTTGGTATGCTACTTTCGAGATCTTGGGGAGCTAAGTTGAAGGGTACTGTACAGTTAGACTTTTCTTATGCCACAATTATAGTCTTTGGTCAAATGAGAAAGCTATATCGAGAGCAAAAGATGAAATACATGATAACTAGCAAAGAGAAGCCAATCAATCATCCTGTAAATTATGTACATACATATTTGGAGTCGTTTGTTTCATTTGCTGATAGTTTTAATGATCTAGATAGTCATTTAGTTCAAGCAGAAGATATACCAAAGATCACTGAAAATTTCAGAGAAGTTATACAAAAGGAAAGAGGAGAAAAGCAAGCTACTATGGAGCAAACAACTGAAGAAAAGGGGCAGCAAACAGAAAAATCAGAGCCCGTACAATTTCAGCACTTGGAGGAGGATGAAGATGGTCTTTGGAACATGGATTTCGATGGTGCAGTAGGTAGTGATGGCGCTGGTATTGGTGTGTGGATTCGAAGTCCTTTTTCCGCCCGAGACAAAGTTCCAAGCAAGGTGAGAGTGTGTTCCTATAAACTAGCATTCGATTGTTCAAATAATGAGGCGGAATATGAGGCTCTCATTGCTGACCTAAATATTCTTAGAAAGCTGAAAGCAAAGAAGATTGCAGTTTATGGTGATTCTGAGTTAGTAATAAAGCAAGTTAAAGGTGAGTTTTAGGCCAATCATCCTCATATGAGGGCATATCGAAATGCAGTCTTAGACATTTTGATGTTGTTTTCTGATCATACCTTGACATGTGTGCCTCGCATACAAAATGGTGTTGTTGATAGACTTGCTAAGGCAGCAAGCAATTTGAAAATTCCAATGAATTCTAGAAATAAGTTTGAGATCCATGTCAAACACCGTCCCACCGTTCTAGACAATTAGCGATGTTGGCAAGTCTTTCAAGATGATGAAGAGATCAATGAGTTTCTGCAAAATAAGGGTAAGTTCAAGGATACCTCAATAGATATTGAACATGATGATGGTAGTGATAATATACAAGTAAATCAAATGGACGTACTACAACTTAAAGATAACATTATTCCTAAGGGATTGATTCCTTTAGAGGAGCTGTTTGACCAAGATGATGTGGCCCGCAAACCGACATTGAGACTGACTGAAAAAGGTGTTGAAGAAGTAAACATTGGGATAGCTGAGAATCCCAAGATGGTAAAGCTATCAAGGTCATTGTCACCAAAGGTAAAGGCGGAATACGTGGTGGGCTCCTGTATTGAACCGATAATGCTGCAACTCCTGGGACTCCCTTCTTTACTTTTATCAACCCAGTTGTTCGTAACAAACTTGGAAGCGACGGTGCTGTATGCACAAGTACTAGCTCTTGTCGCAGCTGTCACTTCGTCAGCTGGCACAAGTCCGTTAGGGCTTTATCCAACTTCTATAAGTTCTTATAAGAAGCTTGTAAATGATGGATGAAAGCTAACTCAAAGGGGAGCTAATCTACTTGCGGAAAGAAACTAAAAGGCAAAGAGGAATGCAAACCCTAGCAAACCCTAATCCTACCAGCTAGTTCAATTGATGCAACAATGAGAATACAAACTGCTGAATGAGATGCCATTGACTTCAAAAAGGGAAAATGCACATGTCTTAGACTACTTTTGTTCTAGAAAGAATCTTTTTGTATTTTCTTGATTAAGTGTCGATTTTCACATGCATATGCTTGAACTGTGCTTCACTATGTAGGAGTGGATCAAGGAAGAGAAATGCTTGGAAATAGTTGGAGAGGCTCATAGAGGGTCTAAGGAGTCCCTACCACTCTTCCCCAGAGTCTCACAAGGTTTGGCTATCAGGAACCCTCACTTGTGACCTTCTACAGGAAGTCTGCAGGGGTTCTACAGGAAACTTCAGAACTTCTACATGATGTTTGGAAGTCGGTTTTTAGGAGGTGGATGAGTGAGGGAAGGTGCATGGATGGATCTAGAGGTAGGATAGGGGTCTAAACATGGCCTAAGGACTGGTGGGTGGTTTGGTGGAGAGGTTTAGAAGGCTAACTTGGCTCGAAGATGGCTAAGGCAATGATGAGCAAGAAGGTAAGGTTTTGTAGACACAAAGGATAGATGGAAAAAGGGCAGCTTAGCTACGAGACAGAACAGGAGGCTTAGATGATGCTTTGGGAGGATGGATGAAGGAAGAGGATGCCCTGCACGGTGGGCCTTGATCAATTCTACAAAAAACTGCAAATGATCAAATCCTAAACTAATCTATTCTATCCATCAATCAACATAAATGAGCAGCAACTTTATTTGGGAAGAAAAACTTGTACACCATCTATTTAAGGAAACATTTCAGATGTCCAAACCCATGACTAATCTCTGCAACTAAAACAAGCACACTAAAAGATTGCATAAACATCAAACTAGTGTTTTTGTGAGGCAGCACTGTTTCCTCGATTTCAGCCCCAAATCCAATAAGGTCGAGGTGAAACGAGGAGTGCAGTTGTCTCTTTTCCTTGGAGATATTGCTTTTATTATCCTACCAAAACATCTAAACCAAAGTCATTCATAAACAGTGACCTATCCCAGCATCGTAATGAAATCTACTTAACAACAATGTGTTCAAATGCATAAAAGAGAAAAACAGTGATACGTAAAGGGAAAAGCAATAATACATAAAGGAGGTCCTAGGCTCTCAGGTTGGGCCCAACCCTGAGAGCTTTGGCTCCTATGAAAAACTATAATTTGCTAGGAAACCAAACTGCTTCTCATTATCCAAAAAGATTCATAATAGTTATGCCAAAAATGGCTACAAAGGAACAAAATAAAGTTGCTGTAGCACTGAGGTGCAAAGTACACAATAGGTTCAAAAGTCTTTTCATGAAGGCTAAGGCCTCAACATTTATAGATAACGAGGGACCTAGCTGGCCTCCTCAATCTGTGGAACTCGGCTGTCCAACTGTGAGTCAAACAGTCCCTTTCTAAATGCTGATTGGCTGCCTTCTAGATTCGGCTTGGTGGTCTTTGGAGCTCGGAGTTGAAGGTGAAAATCTCGAGGAAGGGTCATTGAATGCCGTAGGCATCCCTCCTTCAAGTCCTAACTTCAGGCTTGGCTGCCTTATAGCTCATGATTGCTTTGACTTTGCTCCAATATATGTCAAAACCTGAAATAGACACGTGTTAACCACCTAGGAAAAGTAACTTCCCCTATTCGTACCAAAGACACAAACATACTAAAAATAATGCATAAACTATGGAAAATGATGGATTTGAACAAGGGATGAAAAATGAAAATTAGGCCAAATGAGCCCAAATTGTTACCAATTTTGGGGCTCATCATCACCCCCCTGCTAAAAGGGTTGCTCATCCCTGAGAAACTAGTCTAGCTCCTCGTCTTTCATTTCTTTGATGGCCACTCTCACATCCTAGGCTTCTGAAGTAGTGTCCTCCACACTGTCATGAAATCCAGCCTTCCTCTCCACTTCTTCCCACTTCTTATGCTCCTCCTCTTCTGAGCCTCCCTCGAATAATCCCAATAGCAAGGGTGGACTTAGCTTAAGGCCTATCCAACTGGCTTGGAGGTTCTGCATAGACTTCTTGTAGAGAGGTACCCGTGCCAAAGCCTCCCTCATCCGAGGTGGAGTGTGATATTCTCGAATTTTGAGGCTCTGGGACAATGTGTTCCACCTACGGGTGCAAGCATGAACACAATTATCCCCAAGTAACCTATCCATATCCTCGAAGTGTGCTATGGCCTGGGCCTGACAATCCATGTACTCTAATAATCCCTAAAAATTGGTTTCTACGTGCTGGTTAGTGGATATTAGTGTTGTGGGGTCCCCTGGCTCTGCTCTAATCAGAATTGGTTCATGTAACTCCCGGTCCATGACATTCCTGACCTTAACTACTCTCTTCTCTTTGTGGTTTAACCATGAGGTCATTGCCATCAGCTGCATTTCCCCTACTTTTGTGTTAGGGTCCCATGAAGTGATGTTTGGAAGGGCCAAGTTATGGAGGTAAAACTCTGAGAGCTTGGCCTTATCTTTCGAGGAACTGGTGTTACATAAATCTATGAACTGCTGGGGGTTTTGGATGTGAGAGATACCCCTCTGTGCCAATGTATTAATTTGGAACTGCAGCCACTAGTCCCGGAGGTACAAGCCATAAGATTTGGCCGGCTGCCTACATTGTAGTGCTTCCATTGCCCAACTGGCCATGCAGGCCAGTTGTGCCTCCTTTTCTTACACGTGTTGCCTTAGTGATTGTATCTCAATATCTGCCTGCAGTCCCCTTTCTTGTAGTTGCTGGTTGAACTCCTCAAGATCAGCTTGCATCTCTTCTTTCACTTGAGGCTCTGCTGAGGGATCCTTGGATGCCATTCCCTTTTCTTTCCCTTGTTCCTGCAGCTAGAGCTATTGTCTGAGCAGCTCATTTTCTTCTCTCAATTTGGTGTGCTGGGAGCTTTCCACATGCCTTACTCTTGCCAGCTCCCTTTGTGCTTCCTTGAACCTTTCCTCTAGAGGCCCAATATTCGCTACTCCCTTAGATTTAGCTATCCTCATCCACGTGTGGGTTCATACCCGTTCTTCTTCTAGTGCTAAAAACAGTGGCACTGTAAACTTTTGGGGAATAATTCTGCCTGCTTCCAAAAAGTTATAATAAGAGCCCAAGTTGGGCTGTGGGCTTAGTTCCATGATAACATCAGGTTTCTCCTCCTTTGGTGGTGACTTGGCTGCTCCCTCCTCCTCTTGTGGTGACTCAACTGCCTTCTCCTCCATCTGCTCAGTTTCCTTCAGCCTAGCCAGAGTTTCCTGTAGAATAGCCTCAGCATCCTGTAGAGAGGCCTGTGAGCTCATTTTCTCCACTCTGTCCTTCCATGAAGATGTTTTTGGGCTCCCCCTCTCATAAGTAATGGAGGTTTTGTAGGGGGATTTATCCCTTAGCGTGGTAGGGGTATCCACAATAGTGATAGGTTCTTTGGATGGAGGCTGGGGTCTGCTAGTCTTAATTCTCACACTCCTTCTTGCTTTGAAATATAGAGGAGTCTCCCTTTTTCATTTTTCTTTTGGCTTAGGAGGAGTACTTAGGGTGGCCAGCACAGTTGCTGCCTCCCTAGCTAGGATTTCAGCCGATTTCTCCTGCTGTTGTTCTCCTTTCGGACTTCCTGTAGAAAGTCCTGTAGCGGTTGCTTTCTGGCTTCCTGTAGAAGCTGTTTTCAATTTTCCTGTAGAGGGACCTTGTTGTTTTCCTGAAGGAATTCTCGGCTCCCTCCCTATAGGACCACTCTGCTGCTTCCCTGTAGGAGCACTTTGTTGCTTCCCTGTAGGAGCACTTTGTTGCTTTCCTGTAGGAGTACTCTGTTGTTTCCCTGTAGGAGTACCCTGCTGCTTTCCTGTAGGAATCAAGGCCACAGTTTTAGCCTGCTTGGCTGCGGGAATTTTTCTTTCATCTTGGTCGAGGTGGCCTTAGGGGTGCCCTTACTGTCCTGGACTTTCTCAGTCTGCTCTACCCTGCTCTGTAGTCGTCTTTCTTTGGGCGTTGGGGCAATCCCATCATCCCCTGTTTTGGTAGCTTGCTTTGCTGGTGTTCCTTTTTGCTCCTTCTTGGGTGCTTTGCCCTGGGTGTCCTGTCTTTTGGTCTTCTTCTCGGCCTGAGTAGGCTCCTTCTCTTCACTGTTGGAGGAAGTAAGCTCCTCAGCTAAAACTCGGATGTCATCATCCTTTGACATATTCTGGAAAATCTCCCATGAGAGAGGGACAGTGAAAGTGTGGAGTGCATCT
>APFE031704666.1:0-14384 GCA_000404065.3 Pinus taeda | reverse complement strand
CACTTTACATAATACAGAGACATGAATGAGGAAACTTATTCAGATTCAGAAGTTAACTGAAGAACATAGTCTATCATGTAAAAGATACATCAGATTGCTGAACAAAGGAAATAATCAAACCACACAAATCACCGTATGATACAACAGCGAGTGACCGTCGGAGCTGGGCCCTTGGCTACCAATGGTGCACCGCTTAAAGCTACTTCAGATGCAGAGACAAAGTGAACACAAAATTCTTATATTGATTGCATTAACAAAGATACACAAGATCAAGTCTTCAGCAAAACTTAATGCTCAGAGTTGTTCCCAGAATATACAATTACAGTAATCGATTTTCCCCCCACGCTCAATGGCGTGGTGTCTTTATATAACAGAAATGACGGAGATATTTAGATACAAAAGATAAGCTAAAGCAGCGATCCCTCAGGATCAGAGATCCTGAGGGATTCGCTAATCGTTCAGTTCTTCTCATCCTTTTTCTTGCGCTCTCCGTCTTGGCGTCCACGTTCTTTTCCTGGGTCATTCGGCTTTAATTCTTCTAGATCGCGTCCGCATCCGGTTTCCTAGCGAGGGGACAGCAGTTGCTTTCCCTTTGCTTCTTGTTTCTGCTTGATGCTTCCCCGTTTCCGCGTCCTTCTGCATAGAAATCATCGATTATTGGTGATTGAGCTTCGTTTGTTCATTTTCACACTATTCATCAAAATCCTTTTATTCTCTAGACTTATAATGCAGAAAAGGTTAAGAAACTCATTAGAAAACCACTAGATTACTATTCAAAAAGCATACCTTTCAAGCGCTCCACACTTTTCAGGACTCTTCTCTGGGCTCTTTTATGGGCTCTTCTGTGAGTTATGATTTGAGTCATGCAGTGAGTCTTGCTCTGAACTTCATGAATTAAGGTGTCAAAGGACCATTCCTTCCCCAAGACAAAAGAAATTACAAAAAGAAAGGCAACAAAAAAACAAAAATCTAGGGTTCCAAGCCTGGAGCAGGGCATCAAAGGACTCCTCCCTCCCCAAGACAAGAACCAGAAACAAACACAAGCCTCAAGAAGACCTAATACTTCTAGATCTAAGGCAGGGCATCAAAAGACTCCTCCCTCCCTAGGGTAAAAGCTAGGGTTTCTCGAAAATCACACAAGGGGTTTAAAAGAAATAATCTAACTCAACGCCTAGAGCAGGACATCAAAAGACTCTTCCCTCCCCAGGACAAGAGAGTGGCCCAAAATCAAACAAAAAATAAAAAATAAACAAGTGGAAAGAACACCTATGCTCAGGACCTGAAGTAGAGTGAGAAAACTCATTCTCTCCTAAGGACGAGAGCTTGACCGTCTGGTTGGTCTAGATCACTGTTTTGCACCTTGTTAGCCTCTCTGACAATGGCATCAAAATGTTGGTGTCCAGGTATGAACAATTTATTCACCCTATTTGAACATTAATATATCAATCCAGGTGCATATCATTTCAAGGAAATGCGCAAGTTATATGCAGGGGCAAAAGTGCAATCTGTTCCGACCAAGGGTTCGCGGTTACGATTCAAAACATTGTTGTAAGGTTAAACTAAATACAGAACTACAGAAACAATTACAAGAAGTAAAGAAATGTAACAACAAGCATAAACTAATAAATAACACACATAGAAAGATGCAGCACCTGATCAGAAGAGCGGACCCAGGTCTCTGATCAGGGCCGTGTTAGTCACAACGAAGATTAGAACAGCAAAATAGGGGATACTTTATTAATCTGTAACAAGTGATTACAATATCGATGGGGGAATCCCCATTTAAAGGAACAATCTGTCTTTTATACATAGTGTGGGAGAACAACATATATCCCTGAAACATGGTAACCGCATATCTAGAAATCTACATTAGTTGGAATGACACCAACACCAGATAACCAGGATTAGCAAGAGGTCCAAGAATAGTTCAGGGATCTATGACTCCAGCTGCGCAGCCTCCTTATGGCTAGTCGTTACTAGATCTACTGTGAGATGCTAAAGAAAGGGTTCCTGTTCTCTAGAAGCTGTAGTCAAACATAAATTTTAGTGTTGCAAATAGATAAGACTTCGTGACTTTACTTCATTAATAAAATATTCCAATCAGACAAGTCAAGGATATTTACCTTGTAAGTTTAGCATAGAAACATGGGTAAATAATTACAAAAAGGTCAAAAAGGGTGATGGAAATGCAACAAAAAGATAGCTCAATTTGGTGCCCAAAAAGGGTCAAGGATTCTTTTAATGATTTCAAAATTTCTTATATTCCAAGAATAAAGAACCAGATTGCTGACTCCCTTGATGTCTCTAGTAGCATGTTTATTCCTTCGTTGCCTCCATAATTGACATATGAAGTTCAGATAAGATACAAACCGTCTCTGCCTAAAAATGTCAAATATTGGAGGGTTTTTTAGGATGATGAGGAAATTAACAAGTTTTTTCAAGTCGTGGAGGAATTTTCTGAAACACGCATCAACTAGGAAAACGAAACCATGGAATAATGCGGCCAGTCCAAGTTCAACAGTGAAATCAGCCAAAGGAGCATCATCCAGTTGCCCAGTAATCACATACCAAAGGGATTGGTGCCTCTTGAGAGGCCGTTCAATCATAATGACGTGCCATATAAGGCGGCCAAAACAAAGAATGAGTTTGTTGTATGTAAACACAATATAGGCAGCCCAGCCTGTCCAAAAAACATAAATATGTCCACGCATTTAACCTCTGCCCTGAATCACGACTATTGCACCGTCATGAAGAAATTCACTGATATTTTTGCCTGGGAATACAATGATCTTAAAACCTATTATGCAGACATCATTCAGCATAAGATCCCGTTGAAAAAGAACACCATCCCTTTTAAGCAAAAATTAAGACCTATCAGCCCTCTCCTATTGCCTTTGATCGAGAAAGAAATCAAGAAGTTGTTGGCTGTCAAAATCATGGTCCCCCTAAGGTATTCAAAGTGGATGATCAACCTTGTGGTGGTAAGAAAGAAAAATGGAGAAATAAGGCTTTGTGTCGACTTCATAAATATGAACAAGTGCTCTAAAAAGGATAATTATGCCCTGCCCAAGATGGAAAATTTGTTGCAAAGAGTTTCAGGGGCTAAGGTCATGTCTTTCTTAGATGGATTTTTCGGTTACAATCAGATAGTTGTACATCTTGAAGATCAGGAAAAGACTGCTTTCACCACTCCTTGGGGCACTTTCAAGTACTCCAAGATGCCTTTCGGACTGATGAATGCTGGGGCTACCTTTCAGAGGGCCTTTGACATAGACTTTGTGGGAGAAAAGGACAAGTTTGTCCTTATTTATCTTGATGACATAACAATCTTCTCCGGTAGCCACAAACACCATTTACAATATTTGAAGAAGGTATTCCTAAAGTGCAGACAATTTGGAATTTTAGTTAACCCAAGGAAGTCACAGTTTGCTCTAGAAGAAGGCAAACTTCTGGGACATATTGTTTCTGCTGAAGGTGTGAAGATTGATCCAGCAAGGGTTCAAGCCATTCAGACACTGTCCGTCCAAAGGCCAAAAAGGGACATTCGATCCTTCTTGTGTAAGATTAACTTCATAAGGAGATTCATTCCAAACTTTGTAGAGCTTGTAAAGCACATCACTGCCATGCTGAAGAAAGGAGCATAAATAAAATGGACACAGGCTTCAAGAAGCTCGTTTGAAGCCATCAAGTAACCCATCATGGAAGCTCCCACTTTAATCAACCCAGATTACACCAAGGATTTTTTCATCTTCTCTTTTACCTCTTATGATACAGTTGCAACAGTTCTATTGCAGAAAAATGATGAAGGCATAGAGAACCCTGTGGCCTTTTTCAGAAAAGCTTTAAAGGATGTTGAATTAAGGTATGGCCTTATTGAAAAAAAAGCTTATGTTCTCATAAAATCTTTAAAAGCATTCAGAATTTATATTATGCATTCCAAAGTCTTTGCATATGTACCTTCAGCCTCAGTAAAAGATGTCTTAACACAGCCAGATATTGATGGGAAGAGAGCTAAATGGATTGCAAAATTCATATAATTTAACATAGTGGTGAGGCCCACTAATCTTGTCAAAGACCAACGCTTGGCTAAACATATGGCTGAAGAGAATTGTAGCTTGTTAGAGATAAATTCCATGAGTTTGAATTCAGATTATGAGCAGGCAGAGGGAGCAGCAGAAGAGCAAGAGTGGAATCAGTCTTTGGCCGAAAATCTAGCCACATGTGAATGGTATTACAGCATAGTTCATTTTTTATAAAAGCTAGAAGTCCCTTCAGGGATTAGCTCAAGTCAAGATTGTGCCATTAAACTCAGATCAGCCAAATTCTATATTGATAAAAATCTACTTTATTGGAAAGACCCATTAGGAATCCTCTTGAGGTGTTTAGATAAAAAACAATCTGTGGAAGTCATGCATCATTTCCATTCTAGCATCTGTGGAGGGCATCATTATTGGAAAACCATAGCTCACAAAATCTTGAGGGTTGGATACTATTGGCCTACCTTGTTCTCTGATGTGTTTTCTTTTGTAAAAGTTTGTGACAAGTGTCAAAGGTTTGTAGGCAGAAAACAGCTAAAATCTCTGCACTTAAAGCCAATACATGTCAATGGTCCCTTCCAACACTGGGGCTTGGACTTTATAGGTGAGATCAACCCACATTCTAGCAGCCAACACAAATGGGTCTTAGTAGCCACTGATTATTTTACCAAGTGGATTGAGGCTATACCCACTAAGAATGTCAATCATCAAGTTGTCATAAAATTCTTAAATGATAATATTTTCACTAGATTTGGTTGCCCAACCAAACTAGTCACTAATAACACAACAGATTTCAAAGAAAAAGAAGTGGTCGACAAGACTAAATCCATGGGCATTCAAGTGGTGCATTATACCTCATATTATCCTCAAGGCAATGGCCTAGCAGAATCATCTAAAAAATGTTTGGTAAGGCTAATCAAACAGCTCTTAGAGGACAACAAAAAGAGTCGAGATTCCAAGTTGAAATTTTCACTATGGGCTGACAGAGTTACCATCAAAAAGTCCATAGGGAATTCTCCATTCAAACTGGTTTATGGTGCTGATGTTGTTTACCCCATCCAGCTCATTCTCCCTGTGGCTAATTTTTTGCAAGAAGACAAAGATGAGGAGAATGATATGGTAAGAAGAATGAATAACCTGGTTGAACTACATGAGATGAGAGAGTAGCTGGTTGAGAAATCAAAGGCTCATCAGAAGGCAAACAAAGAAACCTTTGACAAGAAGGAAAAAATGGACAATTTCCAAGTTGGCGATTGGGTGCTTAAATGGGGTGCATTTAAGGAAAATAGAGGTAATCATGGCAAGTTTGACTCCATGTGGATAGGTCCTTTTGTCATCGCTCATGTTTAGCACAACAATACATTCATCCTATAGAATCTAGAAGGGTGAGATACTTTTGGTAGCCCAGTAAATGGGCGGTTCTTGAAGCTCTATTTCATTTAATGCCTTAAAGCCTTGATATTGTAAATATGTTTCTCTTTGAGTTTTTATGTTTATGCTAAAAGGATTCCATGCCCAATGGAACACTAGAAGGAAGATTTAATTTTTGTTTTATAGGAAGGGCATTGATCTATGGTTCTTGAAACCTCAAAGGGAGGATTTCATCCCCAGAAGGAGCCAATTTTAGCTTTGTTGACAAAAGGCCCAAAATTGGGTCCATACATGTCCTAAAAATCTTTAAAGTTGCTTAAAAGTCATCCTAAGGGATCCATGTATACTCTAAGGCACTCCCTTAGTCTTCAAAAATGCTCAAAAATCATCGATCGATCGAAATAAGCCAGGGAGGAAAGCCCTTGGAAGGGTTGAAAAACATTATTGAGAGGCAAAATACCAAAGGAAAACAGTGAAAAACCCACAAACGCAGGCTTAAATAGAGAAGGAATAGCCACTGTTATATCTGGCTGATCAACGACCTAGATCTAGGCAGCTAATCGCAATCGGCCAAACAGAGGGGACAAACAAAAGACAGGTGGTGGGCTCTAGTATTGCAGCGATAATTCTGCAACTCCTGGGACTCCCTTCTTTACTTTTATCAACCCGGTTGTTCATAAAAAACTTGGAAGCAACGGTGCTGTATGCACAAGTACTAGCTCTTGTTGCACCTGTCACTTGGTCAGCTGGCACAAGTCCGCTAGGGCTTTAGACAACTTCTATAAGGTCTTAGAAGAAGCTTTTAAATGATGGATGAAAGCTAACTCAAAGGGGAGCTAATCTACTTGTGGAAAGAAACTAAAAGCCAAAGAGGAATGCAAACCCTAGCAATTCTACCAGCTAGTTCTATTGATGCAACAATGAGAATACAAACTGTCGAATGAGATGCCATTGACTTCAAAAAGGGAAAATGCACATGTATTAGACTACTTTTGTCCTAGAAAGTATCTTTTTGTATTTTCTTGATTAAGTGTCGATTTTCACATGCATATTCTTGAACTGTGCTTCACTGTGCAGGAGTGGATCTAGGAAGAGGAATGCTTGGAAATAGTTGGAGAGGCTCAGAGGGGGTTTAAGGAGTCCCTAACACTCTGCCCCAAGAGTCTCACAAGGTTTGGCTATCAGGAAACCTCGCTTGTGAGCTTCTATAGGAACTCTGCAGGGGTTCTACAGGAAACTTTAGGATTTCTACAAGAAACTTCAGAATTTCTACAGGAAACTTCAGAACTTCTACAGGATGTTTGGAAATCAGTTTTTACGAGGTGGATGAGTGAGGGAGGGTGCATGGATGGATCTAGAGGTAGGATAGGGGTCTGGACATGGCCTAAGGACTGGTGGGTGGTTCGGTGGAGAGGTGTAGAAGGGTGACTTGGCTCGAAGATGGCTAAAGCAATGATGAGCAAGAAGGTAAGGTTTCGTAGACATAAAGGATAGATGGGAAAAGGGCAGCTTAGCTACGAGACAGAACAGGAGGCTTACATGATGCTTTGGGAGGATGGGTGAAGGAGGAAGATGCCCTGCACGGTGGGCCTTGATCAATTCTACAAAAACCTGCAAATGATCAAATCCTAAACTAATCTATTCTATCGATCAATCAACATAAATGAGCAACAACTTTATTTGGGAAGAAAACCTTGTACACCATCTATGTAAGGAAACATTTCATATGTCCAAACCCATGACTAATCTCTGCAACTAAAACAAGCACGCTAAAAGATTTCATAAACAACAAACTAGTGTTTTTGTGAGGCAGCACTGTTTCCTCGATTTCAGCCCCAAATCCAATAAGGCCGATGTGAAACCAGGAGTGTAGTTGTCTCTTTTCCTTGGGGATCTTGCTGTTATTATCCTACCAAAACATCTGAACCAAAGTCACTCATAAACAGTGGTCTACTCCAGCATCACAACAAAATCTACTTAACAGCAATGTGTTCAAATGCATAAAAGAGAAAAAACAGTGATACGTAAAGGAAAAGCAATAATACAGAAAGGAGGTCCTAGGCTCTCAGGTTGGGCCCAACCCTGAGAGCTTTGGCTCCTATGAAAAACTCAGATGTGCTAGGAAACCAAACTGATTCTCATTATCCAAAAAGATTCATAACAATTATGCCAAAAATGGCTACAAAGGAACAAAATAAAGCTGCTGCAGCATTGAGATGCAAAGTACACAATAGGTTCAAAAGTATTTTTATGAAGGTTGAGGCCTCAAAATTTATAGATAACGAGGGACCTAGCTGGCCTCCTCAATCCGTGGAACTCGGTTGTCAAACTGTGAGTCAAACAGTCCCTTTCTAAATGCTGATTGGTTGCCTTCTAGATTCGGTTTGGTGGTCTTTGGAGCTCGGAGTTGGAGGTGAAAATCCCGAGGAAGGGTCATTGAATGCTGTAGGCACCCCTCCTTCAAGTCCTCACTTTAGGCTTGGCTGCCTTATAGCTCATGATTGCTTTTGACTTTGCTCCAATATATGTCAAAAACCTGAAATAGACACGTGTTAACCACCCAGGAAAAGTAACTTCCTCTATTCGTACCAAAGACAAAAACATACTAAAAATAATGCATAAATTATAGAAAATGACGGATTTGAACAAGGGCTGAACAATGAAAATTAGGCCAAATGAGCCCAAATTGTTACCAATTTTGGGGCTCATCATCACCCCACTGCTAAAAGGGTTTCTCATCCCTGAGCAACTAGTTCAGCTCCTCATATTTCATTGCTTTGATGGCCACTCTCACATCCCAGGCTTCTGAAGTAGTGTCCTCAACACTGTCATGAAATCCAGCCTTCCTCTCCACTTCTTCCCACTGCTTATGCTCCTCCTCTTCTAAACCTCCCTCTAATAATTCCAACAGCAAGGGTGGACTTAGCTTGAGGCCTATCCAACTAGCTTGGAGGTTTTGCATAGACTTCTTGTAGAGAGGTACCCATGCCAAAGCCTCCCTCATCTGAGTTGGAGTGTGATATTCTCGAATCTTGAGGCTGTGGGATAATGTGTTCCACCTACGAGTGTAAGCATGAACAAAATTGTCCCCAAGTAACCTCTCCATATCCTCAAAGTGTGCTATGGCCTGGGCCTGGCGATCCATGTAATCTAATAATCCCCGGGAATTGGTTGCTAGGTGCTGGTGAGCGGATATCAGTGTTGTGGGGTCCCCTGGCTCTGCTCTAATCAGCAATGGTTCATGTAACTCCTGGTCCATGATATTCCTAACCTCAGTTGCTCTATTCTCTTCATGGTTTAACCATGAGGTCATTGCCATCAGCTACATGTCCCCTACTACTGTGTTGGGGTCCCACGAAGTGATGTTTAGAAGGGCCAAGTTATGGAGGTAAAACTCTAAGAGCTTGGCCTTATCTTCCGAGGAACTGGTGTTACATAAATCTGTGAATTGTTGGGGGTTCTGGATATGAGAGATACCCCTCTGTGCCAATGTATTAATTTGGAACTGCAGCCACTAGTCCCAGAGGTACAGGCCATAAGATTTGGCCGGCTGCCTACATTGAAGTGCTTCCATTGCCCAACTGGCCATGCAGGCCAGTTTTGCTTCCTTTTCTTGCACTTGTTGCCTTAGTGATTGTATCTCAATATCTGCCTGCAGTCCCCTATCCTCTAGCTACTGGTTGAATTCCTCAAGATCAGCTTGCATCTCTTCTTCCCCTTGAGGCTTTGCTGAAGGATCCTTGGCTGCCATGCCCTTTTCTTTCCCTCGTTCCTGCAGCTGGAGCTGTTGTCTGAGCAGCTCATTTTCTTCTCTCAATTTGGCTTGCTGGGAGATTTCCACATGCCTTACTCTTGCCAGCTCCCTTTGTGCTTCCTTGAGCCTTTCCTCTAGAGGCCCAATATCTGCTACTCCCTCAGATTTAGCTATCCTCATCCACGTGTGGGTTCGTACCTGTTCTTCTTCTAGTGCTAAAAACAATGGCACTGTAAACTTTTGGGGAATAATTCTGCCTGCTTCTAAAAAGTTATAATAAGAGCCCAAGTTGGGCTGTGGGCTTGGTTCCATGATAACATCAGGTTTCTCCTCCTTTGATGGTGACTTGGCTACTCCCTCCTCCTTTGGTGGTGACTCAACTTCCTTCTCCTCCATCTGCTCAGTTTCCTTCAACCTAGCCAGAGTTTCCTGTGGAATAGCCTCAGCATCCTATAGAGAGGCTTGTGAGCTCATTTTTTCCACTCTGTCCTTCCATGAAGATGTTTTTGGGCTCCCCCTCTCATAAGTAATGGAGGCTTTGGAGGGGGATTTATCCCTTGGCGTGGTAGGAGTATCCACAATAGTGATAGGTTCTTTGGATGGAGGCTGGGGTCTACCAGTCTTAATTCTCACACTCCTTCTTGCCTTGAAATACAGAGGAGTCTCCCTTTTTCGTTTTTCTTTTGGCTTGGGAGGAGTAATTAGGGTGGCCAGCACAGCTGCTGCCTCCCTAGCTAGGATTTCAGCCAATTTCTCCTGCTTTTGTTCTCCTTTCGGACTTCCTATAGAAAGTCCTGTAGTGGTTTCTTTCTGGCTTCCTGTAGAAGCCATTTTCAATTTTCCTGTAGAGGGACCTTGCTGTTTCCCTGAAGGAATTCACTGCTCCCTCCCTGTAGGACCACTCTACTGCTTCCCTGTAGGAGCACTTTGTTGCTTCCCTGTAGGAGCACTTTGTTGCTTTCCTGTAGGAGTACTCTATTGTTTTCCTGTAGGAGTACCCTGCTGCTTCCCTGTAGGAATTGAGGGCACAGTTTTAGCCTGCTTGGCTGCGGGAACTTTTTCTTTCATCTTGGCCGAGGTAGCCTTAGGGGTGCACTTACTGTCCTGGACTTTCTCAGTCTGCTCTCCCCTGCTCTGTAGTCATTTTTCTCTGGGCGTTGGGGCAATCCCATCATCCCCTCTTTTGGCAGCTTGCTTTGCTGGTGTTCCTTTTTGCTCCTTCTTGGGAGCTTTGCCTTGGGTGTCCTGTCTTTTGGTCTTCTTCTCGGCCCGAGTAGGCTCCTTCTCTTCACTGCTGGAGGAAGTAAGCTCCTCAGCTAAAACTCGGATGTCATCATCCTTTGTCATATTCCAGAAAATCTCCCATGAGAGAGTGACAGTGAAAGTGTGGAGTGCATCTTCCACGAGGAGCTTTATAAGCCCATGATGTGCTAGCTGGTCTGGTGTCCCTTCTCTAAGTTTGGTGGCACATTCAGTCATGGACTGCAAAAGGAAGTATGGAATGCTCAATTTCTTCTCCGAGGGGAGGTCCATGTGGTGCCTGAGTTCTGTGAGCAGCCGAAAATGATAACCATGTATGATACTAAACCGCCCCTCGCAAGTGATATACTTCATAATTTGGAGGCTGACTTCACTCCAGGACGGTTGTAGGCTAGTCCTCCTTACTCCATTTTTATCCTATGAGAATTGTTCTTCAGGCAAGAAGAATTCTTCTTTAGCCTTCTTACCCAGCTTCCTTTCCTCCTTATCCCATGGGATTCCCATTAGAAGATCAGTCACCCTGCTAATGAGCTGCGGTGTGAGTCTGAGGGTTAGTCCCCTGAAATTGATGATGGCCAATGTTTTTGACTTCGGCTCCAGGGACCGAAGGATGTAATTTCATCGTCGTGCCCCTGGAGCTTGTCACAAAGTGACATCCATTGTGCACGGGAGAACAGTTCTACCACCTCAAGGGTCTCCCGTAACTTCTTTGAGTCTGATGGTTCCTTTCGAATGAACCCGCCCGGCATGGTCAAATTCTGTGTTTGCGCTCTCAGACTGAGAATTTTGAGCAGATTCTTTCCTTAGAGTGGAAAAAAAGATACCTTTGGTCGATTACCCTGCTGAATTTGCCTGCTCAAATGTATAGAAGAAGGATTTCGAGAATTTCCACTCGAAGCGCAGAGCTATGTCTCCATTATACATGCAATGGCATAAAAGTTATAGTTTTGACAGTGTTTCGGCAGGGTATCACCCTCTACAGGAAGGAATTTTCATTCATGCATGAAGAAAGTTGCTCATGTAGATGACTACGACGATTCTAGCAGCGACGCATATATCAAACTAGATAGAATTTCACTTGAATTTTCCTACCCCTTTTCTACATCGATTGCACCACCTTTGAAAAGAAATTTTTTTACATGGGGAGGTTAAATTCTGCCTACCTCTGAAATTCGCCACCCTTGACGTGAACATTCTGCACTGCTGCGGATGCCGCGTTTCCTGCAGTGCAGTTTCCTGTAGGAATTCGTTCTTAGCTTTCAGAGGAGTTTACGGCAGTGCAAGACCAGTCTGAGCGGCAGCAGGATGCTTGAATCAGGTAGAAAGCTTCAGGTTAACCACTTGCAGAGGAAGAGGACGCACATTCGGCTGGGAAATGGTTGTTTCATAAATGATTGCAGTGCATCATAAAAATCCACCTGCCGATTTTGAATTGCTGTGGAATCCATGGCGCGGGGTTCAGCTGTCCCTGATGGTCCGTTGGCCGACGTCACCGTAATCATATCCTAGCGTGCCCCTCACCGCCGAATTCTCTCCGCTGGAGTTATCGCCGCCAATCTTGTCATACCTCCGCTTCTTCCCGACTGGACATTTCCCACGTGCCAATTATTCATCCTTCCTGCACAATCGATCCAGTTCGGATCCTACGAGGCCGCTTGACAGGCTGTGGTGGCCAGTTGAGCGGCAACCAGCCTTGTTCAATCCACCCATTTTCAAAGTTGTCCACATTCAGAGTATAGTTTATGCTATGGGACGAAATAAGGTTAGTTACTTACCTGTGCGGCCGTGGACGTGATTTCTTCCAGGGTTCAAGACGATGTATGCCGGATCTGCGTGCTGCTGCTCTGTGGTCAGGTGCTGGAGCTTACCTGCATTGGCTGCTGCTGGCTGGGAGTCTTGGAGACCCGTTCCTCTGGTGGCGAACATGGCATGCACTGATCTCGCGAGCTATTGGTGTCTTCGTGGCAGGTACTCCAGCTGGATCAGCTGCTACAGGATTCCTGTAGGACATCCTGTAGCTGTTTCTCCTCCTGGGGTGCATGCTGACATAATTCAACTCTTATTGCATAGGTGAAAGGTCTTGAGGTCACCTAACAGGTGAGCGCTCGAGCCTCAGGAGACCTTGTTTATGAAATTGAAAAGAAATACAATTTTCCTTATTTGAAAAACAGAGCTTTCTTTGCATGTGCAGGTATGCTTGCTCAGATTGGAGTGGTGGTAGTGAAAAGAGGTGGAGCGAGTGGGGGATGATAGAAAAGGGTGGTTGCATGCCCCCTCAGTCGACTTAAAGCTCCAAATCTCTCCTTGTAGTTGATTCTAGCCCACTCAAACGTTCTACAGGAAGTTTCCTGTAGAAATGCAGAACTTCCTGTAGAAAGTCCTGTAGCTTCCTGTAGAAGGCCAAACCATGATCCGATCGTGCCCAAACTTTGCAAAAATGAGTGTTCATGGTGGATGTACATGAGAGGCTGTCTGGTAGCTTGATAGGAACCCGTGGCTATGAGTTGACAGTCCTCCTTTTGTGCGCTGTATACCTGCAAAACTTCAAAGATCAGTTGATTTTTTTCTTCTTGTTCTCTTTTCCTTTTTTTCTTCTTCTTTTTTTTTTCTTCCTTTTTTTTTTAAGAGACAGCAGGGGCGCCCCAATGAGGTTTTCACCCCTACCGCCTGCCCTGGGTGCCTTGAAAAGGTTTTCACCCAAGGATCTTTTATTCCCATTCTCTTTTTTTAGAAAGACAGCAGGAGCGCCTCAATGAGGTTTTCACTCCTACTACCTGCCTTGGGTGCCTCAGAAAGGTTTTCACCCAAGGATCTTTTTTCCTCTTTTTTTTTTTTTTCGTAGAATATGAAATGAGGCTCAGGGGGTGCCCAAAACAGAGGCATAACCCTTCTCTATGGCCAGCACTGATTTTTCCATAGTTTTGACGAACTCTTGCCTTGACAGAGGCTTCCTGTAGATCTTGAGTCGATGCCCATTGACGAGCATGAGGATGTCTTCTTCATCAATAGTTCAGATAAGAACATATCCATTATCATTACACTTTTCTACTGCATATAGTCCTAGCCACCTCGTTCTCATATTTCCCTTGAAATCCTTATGTCTGGAATCATATAGTAGCGCCCAATCTCCTGGCTAGACTTGTTTGTCATTGAGGTGCTGGTCATGCCACACCTTCCTCTGAAGTTGAGTCACTTCTGAGTGGAGGAGGGCCTGCATTCAAAGTTCATCCAACCCATTCAGCTGCATTAACCTTTCTTGTTGAGCATGACTGAGGTCTAGGTCTAGCTAAGCTGCCATCCTCAATGTGTTGTACTCAAACTCGATTGACAGCAAAGCTCTCTTTCCATAGACCAGCTCATAGGGTGTGAAACTAGTTGTGGTCTTCCAAGTGGTGTTGTAGGCCCAGGTGGCCTCAACTAGGCGATCTGCCCAATCCTTTCTGCTGCTGCTCACCACCTTGGTCAAGATCCCCTCTAATGCTCTCTTGGTGACTTCCACTTGCCCATTCGCTTGAGGATGATATGGGGTGGAAGTCCTATGCTTGATTTTGTGATGAGCAAGGAGATATTCAATCAAATTGGAGGTGAACTGGCTTCCTTGATCAGTGACTATCTCTCTTGGGTAGCCAAATTTGTAGAAAATGTTTTCTCTTAAGAACTCGGCCACCATTTCTTCTATTGCTGCTTTGGTTGCTTTGGTCTCTGCCCACTTTGTCAGATAATCTGTGCACACAATGATGTAAGACTTTTGCCTTGAAGGAGGGTTGATAGGGCCCACAAAGTCCATACCCCACTTCTCAAATGGCTCAAGACTCACCTGAGGTTGGAGAGGCATTTCATCCCTTGGGGTTGTGTCATGCGGAAAGAGTTAATCTTGCGGACAAAACCAACCTCCTTAGAAGCCTAAGACTTTCTAGTGACAAACAAGACAATTAAGAGCAATCCTTCTCTAAACATGCATT
>APFE031704658.1:0-18652 GCA_000404065.3 Pinus taeda | reverse complement strand
AAACTAAGATTGTTTGCTCAAACTTTTATTGGGGAAGTCAGAAAATGGTTTAAAGCCCTTAGAGATGGAAGCATTCACAGTTGGGTAGAGTTTGAAGACAGCTTTCTAAGGAAATGGGGAAATAGAACCAACCCTGTTCAAGCCCTTACAGAATATAACAATCTTAGGAGAGCTCCAGAGGAAACAATTCAAAATTTCTCTAAGAGGTTTAACAAAATATATAATTCCATTCCAGCTCATTTGAAACCTCCTGGAGCTTTGGCACAATTGAGATATGCTGAATCATTTGATTCAGATTTTTCCCTTTTACTCAGAGAAAGGGAATCTGCCTCTCTTGCTGACATGCAAAATGATGCAATTAAGGTAGAGGTGAACATGACTGCTGCTAAGAAATCTAAGATGGCAAAGACTAAGTTGAAGGAGGAAGAGAAGCCTTCTACATCAGCTCAAGAAGATAAGTTGGAAACCATGATGAAAACCATGGAGAAATTGATGGACCGATTAGCTCTTGGGACTGCTTCTGCTCCTCCAGCACAGCAAGAACCTCAATTTAGGAACCCTCAGTTCAGAAGATCTCAGAATCAGCAAAGGCCAAGAGATAACCGAAGTTAGCAGGCAGATCCTCCAGTAAGGCCTCCTTTCCAACAGAATTTGGTGGACGAAGAGGATGAACCTGAAGTCCCTGAGGAATCAATTCATTGTTTGGATGAAGATGGATCAGGAATTTTCTTGACCAAAGAGGAACATGACGAGTCCAGCATGATAAAATCAGAAGAAGAACCTTCAGATTTTGTGAAGGGCTATCAGCATGCTATTTTTGAGATGCAAAAGCAATATAATCTTAGGAATAGAGATGTTCCTATTACAGCAAACAAAGTACAGATTAAAAAGAATACCTCAAGGACAGCTGATGATAAAAAGGAAAAAGCAAAGGTCGCTGAAGGTAAAGATGATCCTCCTCTTGACAAAAAGGACATTCAAATTCCTTCTCCTCCAAAAGAAATTGACAAGACTACTTCTGTTTTTAGTATTGAGAATGAGATTGCAAAAATTCAAATATCAGTCCCTTTTAATGAAATTCTCAAGGTAGACAAATACAGAAGCAAAATTGTTGAAATGCTAAATTCACAACCTGGAGTGGCTGATATCCTAAATGTACAAGAAGATAATCCTATTATCTGTTTGGGTCAAGACTTGAGGATGAACAGAATGAAGAGTTTCCTCCTTTCTATATAAGCATTACCATTCATGGTATGACTCTACATAATGCTATGTTAGATTCGGGAGCATTACATAATCTTATGCCTAAGGTAATCATGGAAAGATTGGGGTTAGAGGTTACTATACCATACAAGGATTTATTTTCTTTTGATTCAAAGAGATTCCATTGCATTGGGTTGATAAAAGATCTAGTTGTGGGGCTTACACAGATTCCAGCAAAAACAACTGTTATGGACGTTGTTGTTGCAGACATTCCACCTAAGTTTGGAATGCTTCTTTCAAGGTCATGGGCAGCAAAGATTAAGGGCACAATGCAGATGGATCTTACATATGCTACCATTCCAGTGTTTGGTGAACAAAGGAGGTTGTACCGAGAAACAAGGATGGCCTACATGGTGAGCAGCAAAGAAAAGCCTCAGAATTTTCCTATTTACTCATGTGATACTGGTCTTGGTTCAGCCATTCTTTTCAATGAATCAGTTGGGAGAGAATTAGAAGACAAACCTGCAGAAAATCAGAGTCAAGAAGGACAGCAAGGAGATGAAGAAGAAATCATGGGCTGCTGGACATTGTACTTTGATGGATCAGCAGGAAAAGAAGGAGCTGGAGCTGGCATTTGGATCACTAGTCCAACTGAAGAAAGTAAGTTTCTTTCATACAAATTAAACTTTGACTGTACCAATAATATGGCTGAGTACGAGTCTCTAGTTTTAGGTTTGGAAGCCTTGATAAAGTTGAAAGCCAAAAACATTGCTGTTTGTGGAGATTCTGAGTTGGTAATCAAACAAATAGAAGGTTCATATCAAACCAAAGATGCAAGAATGAGAGCATACAGAAATTTAGTGTTGGACATGTTAGAAAATTTTCAAACCTACTCTTTTAGCATCAAAACTAGAGACCAAAACTCTATTGCAGACTCTCTTGCCGTTTCAGCCAGCCTATTTATTATTCCTAAGCACTCTTCTGATGGTTATGAAGTGGAGGTTCGCCATAGACCAGTCATACCGGATAATACCATAAACTGGCAAGTTTTTGAAGATGATCAGCATCTTAGAAATTTTATTGAATTAAAGGAAGAGTTTGAGCACAGTCAGATAGATCAGCAGAACATGTTGATAGAGTCAAAAGAAAGTCCTGAAGTTTTACAGTTACAAAACAATTTAATCCCAAAGGGCCTCATTCCCTTGGAAAAATTGTTTGATCAAAATGATGTGTTCAAAGCACCAAGATTACAAGCTAATGAGGAGGAAGTAGAAAACTGTAATTTAGGTGACTCAGTTATGCCTAAGATGGTGAAGATTTCAAAGTTCCTTCCAGCTGATATGAAGATCAAATATGTTGAGATGATGAAAAGATTCATTGATGTTTTTGCATGGAGCTATGCTGATTTAAAACAATATGATTCTTCAATCATACAACATACCATCCCTATTAAACCGAATGAGAAGCCTTTTAAGCAAAAGCTAAGAAGGATTAATCCTCTTTTAATGCCTCTGATTGAAAAAGAAGTGAAAAAGCTTTTTGATGCCAAAATCATTGTACCAATTAGATTCTCAAATTGGCTTGCTAACCTGGTACCAGTCAGAAAAAAGATTGGGGAGATCAGAATTTGCATAGACTTCAGGAATTTAAACAAAGCTTCATTGAAAGATAATTATCCTCTCCCCGAAATGGATTTTATTTTGCAAAACATTGTTGGCTCACAAAGGATGTCTATGCTTGATGACTTCTCAGGGTACAATCATATTCTTGTCCACCCAGATGATCAGGAGAAGACTGCTTTCACTACACCATGGGGAACATTCATGTACGCAAAAATGCCCTTTGGCCTCATGAATGCAGGAGCAACTTTCCAGAGGGCAATGGATATTGCTTTTGTTGAAGAAAAGGACAAATCAGTGGTGGTTTATCTTGATGATATCACAGTTTTTTCAAAAAAGGAAGAAGACCACTTAAAACACCTTGAAAGGGTCCTACTAAAGTGTAGGAGGTTTGGAATTTCTCTAAACCCAACCAAAAGTATTTTTGCTTTAACTTCTGGCAAACTACTTGGGCATATTATTTCTGAAGAGGGAATTAGGATTGATCCTAATAGAGTTAGTGCAATTCAAAAGTAGATTTACTAAGGAGCAGGAAGGAAATTCAATCTTTTCTTGGGAAAGTTAATTTTGTTAGAAGATTCATCCCTAACTTTGCTGAAGTAGTCAAGAACATAACAAAGATGTTAAAAAAGGGAGCAAATTTTAAATGGACAGCTGAAGCAAAGGAATCATTTGAAAAGATCAAGAAAACACTTACTCAAGCACCAGTCCTCATTAGCCCGGATTTTACCAAGGAGTTTATGATCTTCACATTTGCTTCAGATGACACAATTGCTGGAGTTTTATTGCAAAAAGGAAATCAAGGTACTGAATAGCCTATTTCTTTCTTTAGCAAAACATTGGCTAATGCTGAATTGAAATATAATATCCTAGAGAAACAAGCTTATGCATTGGTGAAAGTAGTTAAGGATTTCAGGATTTATGTTTTGCACTCTCACATTGTTGCATACGTGCCAAATACTGTTATAAAAGATATTCTGACACAAGCTAATCCAGATGGAAAAAGGGGAAAGTGGATAGCAAAGCTGTTGGAGTATGATATTGAGATCAAACCCACCAAATTGGTAAAAGGTCAAGGCCTAGCCAAATTGTTGACTCAGTCAAATCTGGACTGTATTGATATTAATTTAAACACAGAAATCTTAGAAATTTCTGAAAATGAAGAAGAGATAGTCCAGATTAATGAAAAATTCTTGATTTCAGAATGGTATAAGGATGTAACATTTGTTTTGCAGCATAATAGAGCTCCAGATAACCTATCAAAATCCAAAGCTCGGTTTACCAAGTTAAAATCTCTCAGATATTTTGTGCATGACCAAAATTTGTTTTGGAAAGATGCAGGAGGGATATTATTGAAGTGTCTAATTGAAGAAGAAGCTGATAAAGTAATTGATGAGTTTCATAAGGGAGATTGCGGAGGTCATCACTATTGGAAGGCCACTGCAAACAAGGTTTTGAGAGCTAGTTATTTTTGGCCAACCATGTTCAGAGATATTTATAAAAAGATAGCCACATGCCATGAATGTCAAGTCTTCGAAGGGAAGAGAAAGCTCATGCCAATGCCCTTGGTTCCTATTTATGTTGAAGCACCCTTCCAGCAGTGGGGATTAGATTTTATAGGGGAAATCCATCCTCCCTCATCAGGACAGCATCGCTGGATTCTCACAGCTACTGATTACTTTACAAAGTGGATAGAGGCAATACCCACAAGGCAAGCAAATGATTCAGTGATTATTTCTTTCTTAGAAAATAATATATTATCAAGATTTGGTTTCCCAATCAAGATCATTACAGATAATGCTCAAGCTTTCAAGTCCAAAAGAATGATTAATTTCTGTCATCAATATCACATTTCCCTTGGACATTCCACTTCTTATTATCCTCAGGGAAATGGTTTAGCTGAGTCTTCAAACAAGAGTCTTGTGAGGATCATTAAAAGGTTGCTGCAAGAAAATAAAAAGGCTTGGCATTTGAAACTGAAATATGCTTTGTGGGCTGACCGGATTTGCACAAAAAGATCCATTGGGACATCACCATATGAGCTTGTGTATGGGACAGAGGCTATATTTCCAACATCTCTCGGAGTACCAGTAATGAAGCTGATTCAAGGATTAGAAGAGGAGCCAAATGCTATACAGCGAAGGATAAATCAGCTCATAGCTTTGCAGGAAAAAAGGAACGAGGTGTTTAAAGGTCATCAACAAAGCCAAAACAGGGTCAAAAGAGCATTTGACAAAAAGATCAAAGAGGTTACATTTTAGATTAATGACAAAGTCCTGAAATGGGAAGCCAGAATTGAGGAGAAGGGTAAACATGGTAAGTTTGAAAATTTGTGGAAAGGGCCGTATCAGATTTCTGCTTTCCATGGGAATAACACCTCTATTCTGCAGGAGATTGATGGAACACCATATGCTGGAGGACCTGTTAATGGCAGGTTCCTAAAGCATTACAATTGATTGAATTTCGACCAATTGTCTCACAAACATTGTACATAACTGTTTTACTAGTTTTTCTTGTTGTAAATAATTGACAAGCTGAACAGGAAGCTTAAGCCCGAGGTGAAGGCCCACAAAGCTAAAAGGAATGCTTGTCAACTCTGCTTATGTTCTCAGGAAATGGATAAGGCACTGGACCTGCGAGTTCTTAGTGTACTACAGGAGCACACTATCCCAAGTGGAGCCACTGTTATCACTTACAACTAAAGGTTTAATGCATACAGTTACATGCCCTAGTCTGATGACAAAGGTTTATGTTTAACCTGTTTCCATTTTTATTTGCCTCACTTAGGAATTGGAGTTTTAAAGGTTTTTAAGCTTAAATTAGACTCTGCTCCTATTGGCTTTTCTCCACTCATCATTATTCCATAAGTCATGTCTTGTTTATGCCAAGTCACCTTGTCCTTTAGTGATTCCGCAGCGCAGTCTTATTGGCCCATTTCGCAGTGCAATCATAGTCTAGCAGTTTCGCAGCGTGTAATGATTAAGCCATTTCGCAGCGCATCATTAAAAAATAATATAACTAACAGCGCTGCGAAATCATGGATTCGTGCATTCCGCAGCGAATCTTTCCTGAAATGTCAAGTCCATAGGTGAGTCATCACGTCCGTCCATTCATGCCAGTCTAAGGACCTCTTGAAATCATGTTTGAACATTCACTTGCCGCTCCTCCACCAATAGATTTCTGATATGCACGAAAATCTCATTCCCAAGAGATTTTACCGTGCATAGTCCTTAATAATGGTTGTGAGGGTGGCATGAGTAACCAGTCATGTTGCAAATTTGAATTTCAAGCGAGGCTGTTCAAGCGAGCCTGATTACAAGCGAGGCTGAGTTAAAAAGGGAGGTGAATCATCTCGACCGGACTTGTTAGAATTCGCCTGTGAAGATTTCCAAGTTAGAATTTGGCTGTGAGAATTTCCAAGTAAGAATTTGGCCGTGAGAATTTCAAAGTGAAGATGGAGAGAAAGGAGCACATGTCTGGTAAATGCCAAAGGAATGAACCTGAAGGCCTAGACATAACCTTGAGAGATGAAGGCGTGAAGAAGGCATTTAAAGATGTCGGGTGCTGGAGATTTTGTAAAAAGCTGCAAGGAGGGCATGCACAGGTAACAAAAGAGTTTGCACTTAATTTTACTGGTTTGAATTCAAAGGTTGCCATGTTAGAGATATCGGTTTCTCCATAAGCAATAGTTGCTGTGACCGAGATACCAAGAGGCCAGGAAGAATGGTTTAAAAACTTTAAATTTGATAGAAATCCTTGTAAGGAGTTCTTAAAAGAAGCATATGTAAATGAGGATTATACAAAAGCATTGCCTAGGTTCTATCTCAAGGAACATTATGCTCTTCTTCTTACCTGCATTTAGAAGTATTTAACCTGTGAGGGAAGATACAATAAGGTTTATCCTTATCATTTCAAACTGATCCTGCATTTTACCGGGAAGGTCTCCATAGACATTCCATTTTATTTATTTCGCAGTCTAAGTAAAATGTGTAATAAGGTGCAGCTCAGGAAAGAGGACTGTGAAACCTCTCTATTTCACCATGGCCTGATTAAGTTGTTGATTCTAGATAGCCTCCAGAAGATAGGCCGAGACTGGAATTCTTTTATCTTTATGGCTGGTTTCCAAAGTAAAACTAGTCTTACTCCTCAACCAGCCAGAGAGTTTACAATAGCTGAGCTTCAAAGGGAGGCAAGAGCTAAAAAGAAAACCAAACCACAGCCACCGAAACCAGTGAAGCCGTTAGTCATTCAAGAACAGCCTCAGAAAACAACAAAGGAGAAGACTTAGGCTAAGAAGACTGTACCCAAAGTAAATAAACCTGAAGCAGTCACAAGGGTGAAGACAAGAAGCCAGATTAATAAGGAGAAAGGCAAAGCTATAGTTATCGAAGAGAGCCCTGTGTCTAAGGCAAGCCTAAATGATCTATTACAGGCTATTGAGTTAGAATAGTCTAAACCGATTGAGATTGATTTGACACAATCACCACAGGTAAAGGTTAAGAAAACAAAGGCCTCAAAAAGGCTTAAGTTTGATGAGCCAGCCCAAGAATTTGTTTTCAAACCAAGAAGACCCATGACTAGGAATTTCCAGCAGGTACAGGAAGCACTGCCCAAAACAGAGGAAAAAGGGAAAGGAACACGACCTCAGCAAAAAAGCAGCAAAAGTAAAGCAGCCATCACATCTCAAGGAGATTATGTGGCAACCATGAAAAGCCAAATAGAAGTAGCTGAGGAAGAAATCAACCAACTGAAGAAAGCCGCTGAAGACCTGAAGGCAGAGCTAAGCCGGGTACCTAATAAATGAATTCACTTTTCTAGAAAGATTTTGTTCCCAATTTTGCTAATTTTGCTTAAATCTTAGTGTTTTGAAGATGTTTAAATCCCTGCTACACATGTGAAGCATCAAAGAGAGTTTTTGGCAACCGATGGTTGGATAATATGGGCTCTCGGGTTAAAAAAGTAAATTGTTTTAAATAAAACAGCAGTTTCGTAGCGCGCTACAAAACTGTTGTAGATGATGTTTTTTAAAAACGCAGACAGACAATTGATTTTATGAGCGGGAGTTTTTGAAAAAGGCACACCTGTCCATCACCACAACCTACAACATATCTAAAACGTGGCCACGTTCCATTCTTTGGGATATTAAAGACTCAAAAAAGTGCTGTTCATGTTCGAGCAAATTATGGAATAAAGAAGCCGAGAAACAGGGGACATCTCCGAATACCACGGGCAGATAGGGATTCAGCGTTTAAAGGCCAATATGGCATATTTAATATCCAGTTCAGCCAAATCTAAAGGGAACCAGGTGTCAAAGGACGAGGAGTAGCCACTATGGCACGAAGATGGAGTTAGAGTCATAATCTATTTAGGACTTTTTAAAAGTTACAGTCAGCAGTTTATTTGTATTTAATAGACAGTTAAATAGTTGATAGATGTCTTTAGAGATAAGGATCGAGTTAAAATTCCCCTCATGTTGGAGGAGGAAACTCGAATTAGTTAGAATAAGGATTATATATAGCTGAGACAGCAATGTAACAAGGGTTGGAAAATTGACAGCAGAAGTACTGTTTAAGCTTATGTAAAGACCATTTTCAGTAATACAAAGTATCTACTTTTCTTCTCAGGATTCATAAAGGATTTGTCATGTTCAAAATATGTGTTTTGTTATTCCCTTAATGTCTTTTTCAGTTGCATGCATGCATAATCACTCAGAATTCACTGATTGTGCTCTGACTTCCTGTATGCATGTGTGAACTGTGGTTTTATGTAAGTTGTATTCTGAACATTTAGATGTTAAGTGCCCTGACTTCTATGCAAAGGTAGTGTCATTGTTTACAGAAGCTTGATTGACTCCATAAGCCCAATGGGAACTTATAAAATGTTCATCCAGCCATTATATTTGTCTATGTTTTTACATCACAAGAGTTAGCCATCTTATCATAAATCAAAATCATTAACCCCTTTGAGAGAGCCCTCTCGGGCTAAGGAGGCTAAGCCTTAGTCAAAAGCTTTGTTTGAAATAGTTACTTAGAGTCATCCTGACCAGCAGCCTATCAGGCTTGATTTTGAGATAACAACACTAACATACCAAAATTAATTGAAGAAGACAACACAAATTGTTATCAATAAGTTTGAGAAGAATCATTAAGTCATGAATTGCTCTAGATTCTTCAACACTCCCCCACCCCATAGCCCATACTAAGATAGAAGGAAGTGTTACTGTCCTTGACCTGACCTCCAAAGTCCTGTTATGGAAATTGGGTCTTAAAATTTTGCTATTTTTCAAACTGATGAAACCCAAAATAAACGACTCCATTGCGTTCATCTCATTGAGAGAATTTTTGCAATATAATTTTTTCCTCAATTCAACTATCAGATCAAAAGTTATGGTCATATAAAATTTTCGTCAGTATCCTCTTGCCACATTGCTAGGCTCTGCCATGTGGCACCCGTGTGGCATCCCATCTCACCACCATGTCATCACATTGGTTGATCCACATTAGTGCACTACCCGTGGCATGCCATCGTGGCATAGCCCAAGCCACTACACATGGCCCCTACTAGACCCCTTTCTAAGGCTTACAATTCATTGATTTTATGTTTAATTGAAATTTCATGTTTAGTCAAATCCTTGGTGTGTTAAGAAATTTTATGGGGTGAGACAGACATCCCTTATCAATTGACAAGAGGATTTCCCTTCTCGGTCCCTCGCCCTCCTAGTTTTCTATTGGCATCATAGTGTGCAATTAGAAAAATGCCTAAGGTGAGATGCCAAACTTTGTCGTTAATTGTTGAACCCATTTCCCATCTCACTCTCCATTAAGGGCTCACATACCGTACATGAATTTTATGTCGATACCGAGACCCTAAGACACGAATATCTATGTCAATTTCCAAAGCTACCTTCCCCATCTCGAGACATAAAAACCTCACCCCTTTTCCTGTTCATGGTGCACCACAACACTGAGATGATGTCAGTGCTGAGACATCCATTTTCACGTTAAATGATGGGAAATTTTCTTCGTCTCTAGATAGAACCTTGAAATTTTCTTGCTACCACCCCCTTGGAACTGCCAATATGATGTTAGCCCGAGATGAAGTCATCCTATCCATGTGGCTTCCTCTGGGAGTATCAATATGTGTCATCTATTTTTGGACCACTTTCCCCACCAAAAGGACCATTTGCACTTACTATGTGGAAGCCCTCCTAGATAACATTTCATCATACCACGTCATCCAAGCCCCACCAAGTCTCCAGCCCTTGCACAATCGTGAAATTCTCATTATTATAGTTTTGGTGTTTGAATAGATTTATCAGCCTTGAGGCCCGAGAAGATAAATATTTTTTTCGTTGCTTGATAGACTTGCCTTCTGTGTCGACCTTGGTCTCTAAGCCAAAACTCAAAGGGCGCATAATCAAAACCCCTAAAATATTGAGACAAGAATCCTCTCCATCTATTGTCGACCCATATTTCCATCTCGACACATAAATATACCTCCTCGACACTTAATCGTTTTAATGACTTTTCTTCTTGTTGTATATATGTGTGTGTGTGTGCGCGCGTTGTGTGTGTGTATGTGTGTGTGTGTGTGTGTGTGTGTGTGTGAACCTTAGTTGGGGCCCTCAACATTTGATGATGTTGCTCCCTACTAAGCTTTGAAATATATAGAAGGGTCTATCCCTCTTAAGCTTTAGTACCCACACACATACATACTCATATGGGACCAAGCTAAGAATTCTCAATGCTTGGTCCAACCATCTACCCTGAGCTTCATATATAAATTATATAGTATATTATATATAATATATATGACATCCCTTGCTCCTTTCCATTACAACCTATCTTTCATGAACTTCTTTATATATATATATATATTATATATTAATATATATATATTTATATATATAGGATGTCATTGATTGACAAAGCTATCCCTCCTAAGCTTGATCTGCATATAGAGAGAGATATATATATATATATATATGTTGAGCTTGTCGAGGATCTTTGTGCTCGCTAGGCCTATTTGTGAGCTCTGTAATGATTATTCTTATCTACTATCTAATCTAATCTATTTATATATATATATATATATATATATATATATAGAGAGAGAGAGAGAGGAGAGAGAGAGATAGCTCAGCTACCCCTCCTTAGCAAGACTGCAAAGGCCTTCCATTCAATATGTAATAGCTCAGCTACCCCTCCTAAGCTTATATGGAATTCTACCCATCCTAGACAAAAATGCATAAGGGAAATGCATGCTCCCAGTAAACAAATTCCATAATGTAGAGCTTTCCAGTGCAAATCCTTTAATACAAGAAATAATCAAATAAAAAAAGATATGGCACATCTCTTATTCTCAGACAATTAGATGAAATTTAAGCTCAAAATTAAACACAATAATTAGCCATTCCTCAACAAGCACATAGAAATCATCATTTCTCATTATTTGTACAAGAAATAAACCTTTCCTCTATGATAACATTGTAAATAAACATTCCACATTATTCACATAAGAAATAAACATTCCCCAGTCTTAACACAAGCATTTTAACAAAACGATAAATAGTTACGTCATATTCACATGTATAAGAGCTTAAGTAAACACTTATCTTATCAAATAACTCTAGAAATTGAGATTAGGATTTCCACTATTCACCCAAACTTAGATTGGCTTGCACTGCAATATTTTTTACAACCAATAACCCCCAAGCTAGATTTTAGACCTTAAGGAAGAGTACTCAAGGGAAAATACTCACACAACCAACAATATTGGGAGTCTAAAGATTCACCCATCCCCACCCAATAGTTAAATACTCCTAGAAAACCACATATCAACCACTTCCATCCAGTTATCAAATGATTTGATACCCCCTGCCTCTACCCTAAACCGAGAACCTAGAAGAAATTGGAACACTGCAAACCAACAGTCTAAGATGAAGTCTTCTTGTCATTGTTTACTACAATAGGCTTGTCCACATTGTTCTCGAGCTCCTTGGGCAATTGTCGCTCCTCCTTCTTGCATTATTCCTGGATTTTTTTATCCCCCTTCTTCTCCACTTATTTCATGTACTAAGACTCATGCATCATTCTTTTATGTTGTCCCCTGATATTTTCCTCTCCCTCTACCATTACTGATAATCTTTTTCTTTGGCCACCTTCATCATTTTGTTGCAACCAGGGTGGTTGGGGGCATGTTGCCTTGCCAATGTAGCCCACTCTTCTTAATAACTTTTCTTGTCATTTTTGTTTGAGGACTTGGCCAAGCATGGTTTGGATCATCCTCTTTTCCTTCAACTTGAATAATTGTGCAATTTCCCATTAAGGTCCACCAGTTAGCCCATGACTGATATTAATAATCACATCCTCCAACTTCCCAAGCAACCTCCTCCCCAAGCTCTGAAATATGTAACCAATATCTCAACCAGTTATTTTCAAGAATATGATTACAATAGGGGATTAGCCCCAAGGGGGTGTCACAAACTCCAGTAAGGAATTCAAGGTGATGGATCTCATTATGTGTTTCAAGAGGGACAACTAAATGAAAGTGTTTGCAACTTCCTACACTTGTTGTTGGGTGTGCTTCTTACCCTGAAGGCCACAAGCATCGCCTCCATGGTGGTTGTGTATACATTGTCATGGCATGCTGCATAGAAGGGTCACACGCCAAGGTTCCACACAAAGTTTAATAGTGATAGAGGAATGAAAGCAAATATTGACCAAATCAAGTTAAAAGAGAGAATGCAACAAGAAAACTTCAAAATGCCAACATATGGTGGAAGAATTGTCAAGTAAAGGATTAGGAGATTCACCATACACCAAGGACAACATCAAATTGCTAGCTTTAAGCCACTCGCCAAGTGACCATAACCTTGCCAGAACAATAATACCCATAAAAAAGAGACCAACCAAATTATTAGAATAAGAATTTACAAAACGAGTGAAGGAAGCAAGAATTACCCTTGACAAGGGGCATGTTGAAAACCCAAAGCTCAAAAGTTGATGGGCTAGAGGAAGCACCAATGAACCAACAACTTGAAAAACACTCCATTGCTAATGACCAACTTCTGCAATCAACCACCTCTCCACTCATGCACCAGGCCACATGTTTTCCAATGCACGGAAGCCAGGCTCACACCCAAACTAACTGAAAACATCACACAATTGGAAGCAAGCTCCATCAAACTCACACAAGGAGGAAGCATAACAAAATTTACCAACGTAATACATGGACAGTCAAGGTCTATCTTTCTGTCGCTAGTGGCTTCCCTAAGCAATCCCCATTGTGGCAGGGCACAATATTTTTCCTCCCTCTTTGATGTTGAGAACATGTTAATATGCTAAAATAAAGGAATGAAGTGTCACTTACCATCTTTGCTTCATGAAATGGGTTTTCATGCTTCTACATGCAAGGGGCTAACCATGCCACCCCCTTCATAAATGATCAACTCGTCGGTGGGGTGGTGGGCTCACCCCCTAACCCTTCGACCTTCCTTGTTTTCCACCCCCAATCGAGGATTTATTATTAATATTTTATATACAACATATTACTGTCATATTAAGAATTTGAAAGAATTGCACATCTCTTTTTATTACTTTTGATTTAATTGAATTTTTCTACTTTCAATTACTTCTTCTTTTTATGAATTGAAATATTTTATTATAATCAATGTGTGTGTAGATAGATAGATAGACACTTTCTCTCTATATATACATATATATGAAATTGATATTAAATAAATAATTGGTATTAATATTCAAATAATTTATTTAAATCTTGTATGAAAATATTTTTAAAAAATGTATAAGAATTATACATTTTTAACACTTAAAAGTGAAAATATAAGATACTTTTTACTTTTAATTACTTTCTCTTTTTGTAAAGTTGATATAAAATTATGTTACTTCATAAATATTTTTTTATTGTTGAGAGTGAGAGTGAAATATTTTTACAAGTCTTTCATACTGGGTTGTAATACCAACCAACCTAGATCCATCTTAACTTTAGATCTACCAAGAGCGGAGAGGGATCAAATCACTTTTCACTCTAAAAGAGGTTTCAACCAACCTAGATCCATCTTAACTTTAGATCTACCAAGAGTCCAGAGGGATCAAATCACTTTTCACTCTAAAAGAGGTTTACATCTCAAGAGCCAGAGTTAAGATGGATCTAGGTTAGTTTAATTATTAATTATAATAATAATAATAATTATTATTATTATTATTAATTTGTGTTATTTTATTTTATTTTTTATGTTATTTGAGGGAATTAAAATGTTTTTATCATAATTATAATTATTGATTAATTAATTTATATTATTATTAATTTTAATTTTAATTTTAATTAATTTGGCCTATTCAAAATGTTTAATAGGACATTGCATCACAACATCTCTACCATACTAGGCAACAAAACATTAAGTGAGCAGTGAGCAGTGAACATGAGATTATTGATGTTTTATAATGTTTTTAATTATTATTATTATTATTATTATGTTGATTAAGACCTTCTATTAAAACATGAACATTGCTTTACAAAAAACAATGTTTTTCCATCTCACCATTGTGGTATGCCACAAGGGAAATCAAACCGACGAAGAGTGCTACTATTCTAAGGCCCAAGTTCAAAACTCTCTAAATCAAAATACTCAGCTAGCTAGTTGTTTGGTAAAACAGTGTATGAGATTGTAGACCTAATAATAACATTGTAATTGCCAATTATCATGACCATAAATCTAGCTATTAAAATAAAATTTTGTAACCAAAAATTTCAACCAAGAATTCTGAACAATCATCATTTGTTTGAAGACGCCATTGGGGTTGGGTCCTATGCACTAGAAACCATTGGGGGTTTAAGACCGCACTAGAGATGTCCCTCGATATGCGTTAGGTGGGCATCAAGGCTAGTCAAGCAAGAGCATTGGTGACATTGCACTCTCCACTTTCATTGAGGCATGCAATGATCTTCTCGTTATGGTCCTCATATTTCTCTTTTAACACATGGCCCAAGAGTGTCTTTATTTGCCAATGGAGGGTAATAGAATTAAAATATTGACTTTGCTTCCTTGGTGTGACCAAGATGAGGTACATAGCTAGCCACTTCAGTTTGTATTTCTAAGTCAAAGTAGCCCTGACGATCATTGGTGGTTAGTGCTTCTAATTAACAAATTTTTGCTTGGATTTTAAGGGGGTGGAGGTGTAGAAGATGGTGGTAGGAAATTGGGCTTATGTCTGGATGTGGGGCCTGCTTAAAGGTCGATGACCTCTAGACCCCCATCGAGATCTCATCCTTTGGTGCAGCATGGTGCTAGAGAAAAGGCCAACTACAAAAGACAACCACCCCTAGAGGAGGTGAAACCCAATAGTATTAATCCATACAACCAAGGGAAAGCCATTAATTTGTTTGGAGAGTGGACCTGAATAAATTGTGGGAGAGGGTGAGGCATTGGGCACTGAGATGGCAGAGCCAAGGTTAGGCCTTAGGTTTGGATGAAAGACCTAAAGAGCAACATTAGTCTCAGAGAGTCTATTGCCATCAGGATGCTCAGCAGCCCAAACACTAGATGCCACCATGCAAATAGAGACCAATTTAGAGTTTGTAAAAGAGTGGACATAGGAACTGTTACTCGATTTGTGGCAACCCACATGGCTCGACTATTCTTTGTATGAGTCCCTTCTTTCTCCTAGACCACTTGAATTCCCTGTCATAATCCTTCCTTAGCCTTGTCCTTGTATCTAGAGCTATTTCCTGTAGTGTTGTAGCTATAGATAACATTCACTCCCAAGGGACTAGGACCTTTGATGCCCAATACACCAAAAATGCCGACATTATAATAAAATTACCCCACCTGCAAAGGGAAATCTCCACTTGCAGCATAGAATAACATAGATCAACAATAGGGGAAGAATGAACATCCAACAAAAGTATAGTCTATCACCATAATATTGTATACCAGATAGTCACTTGGCATGTGTGGTTATATGGGACAGGATGACCACGCCACCCCCCTCTTAAATGCTAGGAGATGTTGTGGGGTGGCAGGCATCCCTCCACCATACCATTGGCTCTTTGTTCAACACCCCGTTCGAGGATCCTTTTAATTAAACTTGACCAAACATGTATATTCATTTTTATTTTTTATTATAACCCACATCATATTTTTATTTAGAAAATATTTTATTTTTATTTTAAAAATGATAAGTGTCAACTTGAAATTGAGCATGGAAGAAATGATACATCTCCCTCATACTCAGCTATAAAATGCACCTTTGAACACAATAAAATATTTTTCATATTTACATATGTAATAGATTATATATATCCTCGATGCATTACACACCAGAAAATATATATATTTACATAGATAAAAACAATCGAAATAGAATGTAACATTAGCGATATATACATCTACACTGACATTCATGTGCATGGAGTAGAAGAGCTAGATTCCTCAAACATAGAGGCATATGGTATAAGTGAAAGCTTGCCCCCTTGCACACCACTAATGGGTAATCCTAGGTACTCTTATTTTTCTTGAACAACAATAATAAGTCAACCTGCATTCACATATAACAGCCAATAATAACTATCCCATTATTAATTTAACAACTAAATTATATTAAATTTTTCCACTATTTTATTTATATACTTTTATACTTAAAAATCATCCTAAAATAAGATATATAATGTTATTATATATAAAATCCATTATCCATGCGCCCTTTTTATTATTAATTTTTTTTTTTGATAAAATGCAATACATTCGATCACACACGAGTTTGTAATAACTCGGTCTACTTTTACTTACATATATAATGTTATTATATATGAAATCCATTATCCATGCGCCCTTTTTATTATTATTTTTTTGTTGTTGATAAAATGCAATATATTCGATCACACACGAGTTTGTAATAACTCGGTCTACTTTTACTTGTATGGTGGGTTATTTTAAAGCAAATCAATGGAAGGTTCTGCGAAGAAGGAATTGATTATTTGTAATATTTAAAAAATATTTAATAATAAGTTAAATTAATTGAATTTTAAAATATTATTAATACTTAAATTTAATTAAATTTTAAACTATTGAACTCCAACTAATTTATCGTAGTAATAAATCTTCTCGAAGACTCTTGATGTGACCTCTTCCCAGTGTTGGAATAAAAAACACTAAAGATTCCGAACATTATATACCATTGAGAAATAACAACAAAGACTTTGATGCCAGCTCTTGTGTTGTATTTAGTTTTGGATTATTAATAAATAATATTGCTAAATTATAATAAATTAGTAATTTATTAAAGTAATGTGAATATAATTTAAAATTAGTTTAGATTTACTAAGTGTTAAAACTAAGTATTAAAATATCAAATATTTTTGTATTTTAAGATATTCGTATTTCAAGAGATTTGATTTTTTTGGACTTTTGGTGGATCTAGAGTTAAGATGGATATAAGTTCGTTTAATTCCTTCTTTAAATAGGGGATATTCCACATGAATACCATGGGCAATGCCATGAGTTCTCATAAACCTAAAGCTCAAAAGCCACCAGTAACTTAACTAAGTCAAGTTTACTTTAATTACCCAACAAACATTATATATATATATAATATTATATAATAATTTTTTTTTAACAACAACTGGATTTAATTTTAATTTTTATCAGTTCTTTCCGAATTATCCACATCGATTAGTATTTGGGTCGGGGTTTTGAAGCCAAGACCAATGCAAGAAATCGGATCAATTTAGAGTGAATAAATTGGGCCTAGGGATGTAATCATTGGTCATTTGAAAACTAAGTCATTAATTAGTTGGAAAGAATAGTTGTCAATTATGTTGAATTGTTTATAATTTGTAGTTAGAGAATTAGTTGTTATATTAAATCGTTAAATTATTATTTTATTAAAAAAATTGATAATTTTTTATATTAAATAATATCAAATTCAGTTATTGAAATTTATTATATTATTATATTATTATATTATTATTAATTATTATTATTAATTATTAATATTATTATTATCTTTTCTGTTATTTAGTAGTTTAAAATTTTAATTATTTATTAATAAAAATTATTTTTATTAGATTAAAAATAACATCAAATTCTATATTATTTTGAATAATTTGTATGTTAGGGTTTGACTAATCTAATGGTCTCATATTTGGAGTGATACTACATAAGCTATTTGGGGTGATACTACATAAGTTGTTATGTAGTGATCAAATGTTTAATAGATTATTTACTAATAGTAATATTATCTTTAAATAATTAGTTATGATAACATAAATGAACCCATATTATTAGTAAATAATGATTTATGAGGTTTATGAGGTGTAACGAAATTAATCAGTAATTTGTAAAAGCCTTAATAGGGATGATGGCTAGAAATTGAGTAAAAGTTGGATTCCAGCTCTTTCCTCTTGACTCTTCCTCCTTTCTTCTCCTTTCTCATCTCAGTTCCTTCTGGTTCCCCCCTTTTTTCCGCCCTCAGGCTCTTTTCCCCCCCTTTAGCTTCATAGTGGTGAGCTTAACTAATCCTGATCGTAATCCTCTAGATTTTTCTTAGGAAAGTTGGTTCTCCTCAAAATTTTTTAATCTTAGTTGGTCCAATTGCTAATCCTCTCTTCTAATAAACCTTTAATTTCATCTAAGGTAGATAGGTTTTCATCTAATAATTTTAATATCAAATTATAATTATATTAAAATATTTTATTCCAAGCACTGTGCCTTTAACTTGATTTAATTTGAAATAGTTTCATTACACCTCATAAACCTCATAAATCATTATTTACTAATAATATGGGTAGATAATTCATTTATGTTATCA
>APFE031704653.1:0-11357 GCA_000404065.3 Pinus taeda | reverse complement strand
GAGTACCAGTAATGAAGTTGATTCAAGGATTAGAAGAGGAACCAAATGTTGTACAGCGAAGTATAAATCAGCTAATAGCTTTGCAGGAGAAAAGAAATGAGGTGTTTGACAGTCATCAACAAAGCCAGAACATGATTAAAAGAGCATTTGACAAAAAGATCAAAGAGGTTACATTCCAGATTCATGACAAAGTCCTGAAATGGGAAGCTAGAATTGAAGAGAAAGGTAAACATGGTAAATTCGAAAATTTGTGGAAAGGGCCATATCAAATTTCTGCTTTCCATGGGAATAACACCTATATTCTGCAGGAGGTTGATGGAACACCATATGTTGGAGGACCTGTTAATGGCAGGTTCCTAAAGCATTACAATTGATTGAATCTCGGCCAAGTGTCTCACAAACATTGTATATAACCGTTTTACTAGTCTTTCTTGTTGTAAATAAATGACAAGCTGAACAGGAAGCTTAAGCCCGAGGTGAAGGCCCACAAAGCTAGAAAGGAATGCTTGTCAACTCTCTTTATGTTTTCAAAAATTGAACAAAGCACTGGACCTACGAGTTCTTAGTGTACTACAGGAGCACACTATCCCAAGTGGAGCCACTGTTATCACTTAGAACTAAAAGTTTGATGCATATAATTGTCTGTCCTAGTCTGATGACAAAGGCCTGTGTTAAAGTTGTTTTCATTTTATTTTTCTCACTTAGGATTTGGAGTTTTAAAAGTTTTAACTCAAACCATACTCGACTCCTATTGGATCTCCTCCACCCATCATTGTTCCATAGTCATGTCTTGTCTTATTCGAGTCACCATGTCTTTTAGTGATTTCGCAGCGTAATCTCATTTGCCAGTTTCGCAGCGCAATCATGGTTTAGCAGTTTCGCAGCGCGTCATGATTAGGCAATTTCGCAGCGCATCATTAAAATTTATAACTAACAGCGCTGCAAAATCATGGATTCGTGCATTTCGCAGTGAATCTTTCCCGAAATGTCAAGTCCGTGGGTGGGTCATAAATTGTGTCTACTCATGTCAGTTTGTGTACCTCTTGTATCATGTTTGAGACGCTCATTGGCCACTACTCCACCAATAGACTGTTGATATGCACAGAAAATATCATTCCCAAGAGATTTTACCGTGCATAGACCTTAATGATGGTCGTAAGTGCTGCATGAGTGACAAGTCTACTTGATTATGTATTGAAGTGTTTCAATTTGAATTTCAAGCGAGGCTGATTTCAAGCGAGCCTGATTACAAGCGAGGCTGAATTAAAAAAGGCGCTGAATCACCATTTCGACCGGAGCTGTTAGACTTTATGTGTGAAGATCTCGAAGGGAAAAATGGAGAGAAAAGAGCACAGATCCAGTAAATGTCAGAGGACTGAACCTGAAGGCCTGGACATAGCGTTGAGGGATGAAGGCATGAAGAAAGCGTTCAAAGATGCCGGGTGCTGGAACTTTTGCAAAAAACTACAAGGAGGACATGCACAGGTAACTAAGGAATTTGCGCTAAACTTCACTGGTTTAAATTCAAAGATAGCTATGCTAGAAGTACAGGTTTCTCCGGAAGTAATAGCTGCTGTAACAGAGATCCCAAGAGGACGGGAAGAATGGTTTAAAAATTTTAAGTTTGATGTGAATCCTTGTAAGGAGTTTCTAAAGGAGGCATATGTAAATGAAGACTTAACAAAAGCAGTGCCTAGAAATTGTGTCAAGGAACATTATGCTCTTCTTCTCACCTGCATACAAAAATATTTGACCTGTGAAGGAAGGTACAATAAGGTCTATTCTTACCATTTTAAATTGCTTTTGCATTTCATCGGGAAAGTCTCCATAGACATTCCTTTCTATTTGTTTCACAGTTTGAGTAAGATGTGTGATAAGGTGCAGCTGAGGAAAGAGGACTGTGAAACCTCTTTATTTCATCATGGTTTGATTAAGTTGCTAGTTTTAGATGGCCTCCAAAAGATAGGCAGAGACTGGAATTCGTTTATTTTCATGGTTGGATTCCAAAGCAAGACTGGCCTTACTCCACAACCAGCCAAAGAATTCACCATAGCTGAGCTTCAAAAGGAAGTAAGAGCTAAAAAGCAAACCAAGCCACAGCTACGAAAACCAGTGAAGCCACTAATCATTCAAGAACAACCTCAGAAATCATCAAAGGAAAAAACTCAGAGTAAGAAAACTGTACCCGAAACAAGCAGATCGGAAGCAGTCTCAAGGGTAAGGACATGAAGCCAAATAAATAAGGAAAAAGGTAAAGTTATAGTTGTTGAAGAGAGCCCAATGTCTAAGGCAAGCTTGAATGATTTATTACAGGCCATTGAATTCGAGCAGTCTGAACCAGTTCATATTGATTTAGCACAGTCACCGCAAGAAGGTAACAAGAAGTCTAAGGCCTCAAAAAGGTTTAAATTTGATGAGCCAGCTGAAGAGTTTGTTTTTAAACCTAGAAGACCAATGACAAGAAGATTCCAGCAAGCACAAGAAGCACTGCCCAGAACAGGGGAAACAGGGGAAGGGACACAACATTGGCAAAAGAAGAGCACAAGCAAAACAGTCATTACATCTAAAGAAGACAATATAGCAGACTTGAAGAGCCAATTGGAATCTGCTAAATATGAGATTGCCAAACTGAAGAGAGCTGTTAGAGAGTATACAATCGTGCATGCAAATTATCGTAAAGCTGTATGGAAAGGAAGTGAAACCCTAGAAAACTAGTTAAATTCAGTAGTGGATGGCCATGCACAATTTCATACATGGACAGTACCAGCAATCAAAGAGGCCAAATACATTAGAAGGATAAATATGAAGCTAAGAGCTGGGAATAGAGCTATGAAGAAGAAAATTGAAGACCTGAAGGCATAGCTAGGCCAGTTAATTGCTAAATGAATTTTCTTTTCAGGAAAGGTTTTGTTCCAAATTTTTGTTAAATTTGCTTAGTCTTATTGTTTTGAAGACATGTAAATCCCTGTTATACATATGAAAAATCAAAGGGAGTTTTTGGCAATCAAATGTTTGGGTGATAAAGATTTCGGGTCAAAAGCAAGTTGTTTTGTATTATGAACGAGAATTTTGAAAGAGAGACACCTAAAGGGTACGCAAGACATCAGATGGAGCTACAATAGCCATTCAGACCAAGACAGGTGTACATTTAAAAAAAGGGTGGAATATTTTAACCCAAGTCTAAATTTCTGTTATAAAGCCCCTTTATCACCGTTCAAAAGGCATTAAATGATTTGCATACAAGGAACTTTTGCCTGCACACATGTCCATCAATGCAGCCTACAGAACATCAAAAATGTGGCAGTGTTCCATATCTTGGGTTATTAAAGGCTAGAAGACATGCTGTTATACATTCGAGCAATTTAAGGAAAACAGGAGCCGAGAAGCAAGGGACATCTCCTAATACTACTGGGCAGTTAAAGATTCAGCGTTCAAGGTCAATATGGAGTATTAAACATCCAGCTCATCCAAATCAAAAGAGGACAGGTGTCAAAGAACAGGGAGAAGCCACTATTGCATGGAAAATGGAGTTAGAGTCATAGTTAATTTAGAACTCTTTAAAATTCCAGTCAGCACTTTATTGTATTTAATAGTTAGTTAAATAGCTGATAGGTGTCATTACAGATAGTTATCGAGTTATCAAATTCCCCTCATGCTGGAGGAGGAAGCTCGAATTAGTTAGAATAAGGATTCTATATATAGCTGAGACAACAATGTAATGAGGGTTGGAAATTTTATAACAGAGTACTGTTTTGGCTTATTTATAAACAGAGTTCAGTAATATAAGTTGGTTGTTTTTCTTCTCAGGATTCATGAAGGATTTCCATGTTCAGAATGTGTGATTTATTCTTTCCTTAATGTCTTTTAGAGTTGCATAGATGTGTAATCACTCAGAAGTCACTGATTGTGCTCTGATTTCCTGTATGCATTTATGAACTGTGGTTTTATATGAGTTGTGTTATGAACATCTAAATGCTAAGTGCCCTGACTTCTATGTAAAGGCAGTATCATTGTTTACTGAAGTATGATTGACTCCATAGGCCCAATGGAAACTTATGTAATGTTTATCTAGCCTTCATATTTGTCAATGTTATTCTACAAGAGTTAGCCATCTAATTATTAGTCAAAATCAATAACCCTTTGAGAGAGCCCTCTCAGGCTAAGGAGGCTAAGCCTTAGTCAAAAGATTGGTTTGAAACAGTTACTTGAAGCCTTCCTGGTTTGCAGCCTTCCAGGGTCTGATTTTGAGATAACACCAAGCATAAAGGAGTGTAAGTTTCCCTGCTAACTCTTGTTGTTAGACCAGGGGGAGCATTAGTGAACTTAAAGGATGTTCACAAGGTCATGCCAATGAATATTCTCATAAATATCTAGATATTAAATCCCTATATTTGTGCAAGAAAAGCAAGGAAACCCAAAAATCGGGATATTTGGAGAAATTCCATTCTGAGAATGAAGGAAACTGGGAAAAAGCTTGTAAACAGGGCAGGTTCATGGTTTTTTCCCTAATGAACTCTAGATGGAGCTTGGTAGCCCTAATTCAATTGCTACATAAGCAGCGAGAGGGCCATTGCAAAAGGGTCAGAGCATTTGGAAGGATAGCCCATAGAGCTGTTGTGAATTATCATATTCTTGAAGAAATTAGCTGAAAGAAGGAGAGAGAGAGGAAGAAGGGGTAAGGAAGGCTGATACAATGGATCATTGTAATCACTCTTCCATTCTGAATATAGAATTGCAGTTGTGTTCCCTACTCCAAAGTGTTGGTGATACTGTTCATTTATTTTTTCATTCTGATGCTTGTCGAGTTGAGTAGTTAAGTTATACATTAGTACATGTTTGTTACGGATTCTTACATTAGTTTTCAGAAGCATATTCTGTGATTGGTTTTCCTTTTTATTGGTGTAGAAATAACCTTGGAGCTGGCCTTGAAGGAGTTCTTCTTTCTGCATAGAAATCCCCAAGTGAATCTAGAAGGAACCGAAGGTGATCTTTTTTCCATACCCTGTCAATTTGTGTTTGATAGATGAACATGTGTGTAACTGGTAGATTTTGTAGATAATCTTACAGTCTGTCGAAGGCCCTTGGAAGGCCTTTGAGGGTAGTTTTCATCTTGTGCATTTTACCCCATAGCAGTGTCAGTGGTCAGAATATGCCACATGGCATGAGATGACAACACTTCAGGAATCGACAATCGAAGGTTTGGTATGGTTGGCTCATGTGCCACAATTAAATTTCACCAGGGTTTGGGATGCGGTATAGTCGGTTGTCACGAAGGCTTAAGGGAACCAAGGACCAAGGCTAAATAGAGGTGCCAATCAAAACTCAATGATTGACGATTTGTGATGGACAACACATTGCCACAAAGTAGAAATTGCGGATAAGGGGCTCCGATGTGGTAAGTGCATGGTCTATAGGAAAGACAAGAAATCAAGGGTGTGACACTTTATAAGGGAATGAAAGGCCCCTGATGGAGCACTAAAAGACTTACCGCCTTAAGGAAAATCTCCCGGTCACCACCCTTATCCCTATGGTGAGAAGTATACAGTAAGGGACAAGTGAAAGGAGTTAGGAAATCAGATATAGACGATCGGCGGTGTGTGGTGGCTGACATATGGGAAACATATGAAAATAGATGATAAGGGGGCTCTGATATGGTTGGCACTTGGTCACAATACCTGGTCCTATGGTTGAGATACATCAAGCTGATAATCAAAAGGGGATTGAATATTAAAGATCGGTAATCAGTGATGTGCAACATTGCACCACTGTAAATCTACAATGTGGAAGCTTTGATATAACACTGTGGTGTGAATTTTCTGATAGCACAGTATAAGACTTTGAAGGCTAGATGGGTCGGAAGCTGAAGAGTAAATGCATAGGTAGTGGATTTGTTCGTTGGAGATATCTCGTGCACACATTATAAAATAAATGAAAAATATAAAATACATGCCAAAGTAATGTAAGCCATGAAGAACCATGGAGAGTCCCAATGGAATGTTTAGTTGATTAAGATTAAATTCTCAGCATGGAGAGCCTCAGTGATGGGAGAGATACACCATAGAGAGGATTGTGCCCAGTTTGAGTAAGAAGGTGGACTGGGAATTAATTCTCAGTATGGAGAAGACAGTCAGGTCAATTAGGTCCCAATTCTTAGTGAATGCAGTGGTAGAGACCAAGTCCCATACAGAAAACAAAATGCAGGGCCATGCTGAGGTACAACACGCAGTGTCATCATAGGACAATGTGACAACATCAATCAGGGAAATAGTAGAGGAACAAAACCTAGGAGCTTGATTTAGCATGTGGTGGAATAAAACATAGTTTTTAGTGAGAGCCAATAGCAAAGAGCTATGTACGTGTGCACTTCTATGAGAGGATAAGTGAGAGCCAGTTTTGAGTGCAAGGTACGAGTGTGCATAAGAAGAATAAGGGAGAAGACCCTAAGAGAAACACTCTATGTGTTATGCTAAAGTGCCTGTGTGCTCTATGTGTAAAGGTTGATAGTTACCTATGTGTTTGAGTAAGGCCTGAAGTGCCTGTGAGATATGAGACAAGGCTGAAGTGCCTGCACTCGGTGTCAAAGTAAATAGTTTCCTATGCGATGTGTAAGAAAGGTTGAAGTGCCTATCCTCTATGTGTAAGTCTTAAGTGACTATGCGTTTTGTTGAAGTTTTTGCACTTTGTTGAAGGCCAAAGGTGCTTGTGGGATGTTGTGAGAAGAAGACAGAGAGCTGAGCCTGTGTTGTGTGAAGAAAATCTGAGAGCAGACTGTCCACTAAGGAGTGCTGAATGCCAAGAGATGTTGTATACTAATGAAGAGAAGAGGATAGAGCTGTGTGGATAGAGCAAAGATTAGAGGGTTGAGAGTGACTATTCTTGGGCAGGTCACAGGGTTGTTGAAGAGAGCTACAAAGGGATACAAATTGCAGTAGAGTGAGAAAAAATTTAAGTTGTTATTAGGCAGAGTTCCCTCCAAACTATAGTGAACATTTAGTTCCTATTTGTATGTGGGTTGGTGTCTACAGGCAAGAATTTTGTGCTTCCATCTCTAGTGGATCTTGGGAAGGCTTTGGGGTCAATGCATCCTACAAGTTGGTGCTTTCATAAATCCAATGAGCTTCAAGTTGGTTCTTGTAACAAATCCATGAGATCGGTGCACGATATGGTGCTTCTAGTAAGATGGATAGGTGTCTACAAATAGACAAAGTTGGTGCTTCCTGCTAGTCGGTGCTATCAAACAAATCAATGGGAGTTGGTGCTTCCTATGAGTGGGTGCTCTTAATTTACATCAATAACAATAACAAGCTTTGTGGTTTTTTCCCAAAAGGGTTTCCACGTGAAAATATGATGATTATGGTTTGTTTCCTTATATGTTGAATATATCCTGTTACCACGTTATATATAATTTCTGGTTATATGGATGAATGCCAAGTTAAATAAGAAAATAAATTGGCATGAAGAAGTTAAAATTAGCCTTAATACTAATTCACCCCCCTCTCAGTATTAAAATTGTTTCCAACAAGAACAATAACAAGACATTCCCTTGGAGGCAAGACTTGGAGACATAGTCCACACTGGACGAAATCCATTATCAATTGGTTTTGTGTCAATTGTTTTATTATAATGATCTTCTATATCTTGTTTTAAATTGCAACTTCATTTAAATTATTTCATGCTTGATTTAAGCTAATTATTTTTTTATTTTTTATCATTAACACTGGAACATTTTTATGGGCCAAGTCACCTTAGAAGATCCTATATCAATTTCATATTAAGTGGTATCAGAGCAAGTTTGGTGGTGGTTTGTGATTGTGTATGATAACTAATAGAAAATTCAAGCAAGGTGAAGGAACACTTATTGAAGGAATCAAGAAATAGGATTGAGAAGTTTCATTCGAAGAAGAGAGATATCACCACATGAGAGAGAAGATAATCCTTTTGGATCCAAGAAAGAGTTTCATGGAGCATTCAAGGAAATGAAAGCCATGGTTGATGAAATGTATCGAGAATGGAAGAAATTTAGAGAATGAAGCTCATTGAATAAGGAAGTTAAAGATGAATGAAACGAGAACAACCTGAAAAGGATGGCTCCTCCTTCTCCTTCTCCTTCTCCTCCTCATTCTACTCCTCCATATCTTCATGGAATACTTGTGTCAAAGAAGTTATTGTTGAAGTTGGATATTAAATTTGACTTCCAGTCTATGGTGGGGAGCTTAATTTTGAAAATATTGACAACTAGATTCAACATAAGGAAGTATATTTCCATGTATAGTAGATTGTCAATGATGAGGTAAAAATATAGTTGGCCTCACTTCAGTTGGAAGGTACCGCACTAATATGGTGGGAGACTGCACATGGAGAAGGTAAAAAATTTTCCCCATGGTTTGCTCTTAATTCGGAAATGAAAAATCAATTTTATCCTTTCACACATGACTAGAACGAAATAGTAGAATGGAAATCTATGGCACATCATAAAGGCCAAAGTGTGCAAAAAATTACATAGGAGTTCAGGAAAAAGTCATTGACTTTGAATATTTCACTTAATAAGAAAGAGACTCTTTTGAAGTATATTGGTAGTTTTCATGGGTATATTCACAATATTATTTTTCTATTGAAGCCATCTAACGTGGATGAGGTCTATGTATAAGAAACCTATTGTAAATCAGGTAAAAAGGGTGATGGATTCTCTATGGAAGACATTTGATCAAAAGAATACAAAGGAAGAGGAAAGGAGAAGCTAAAGAGAACAACTTAGATGAGGAAGAGCGATCAGAAAATTTCTTGTACCCATTACAAGAAATATGGACACGATGATGATAATTGTTGGAAACTACATCCAAATTTGAGGCCTAAGTACTTTTGAGATAGGAAGGGAAAGAAAAAGGTGGTAGTGATAGTCTAATAGGATCTAGGATCAGAATCTAGCAATGAGGAACAAATCACAACTATGTGTTTGAAAGGTATATCTTCTTCACATGTTGGTTCTGGTTCTTTTATTTCATGTTCGATTTCGGTAAGAAAGAGAAATGAACTCTTTCATATCAAGGTGGTAACTAGGAATTTTCAAGTAGATATATAGTTTGACACCCATTCTCAAGCCAACATGATATCTAAGGCAGTTGTTAATAATTTTAAGTTGGTAACATCACATCCTAAACCTTATCTATTTGGATGGGTACGTAAGGACACTAAGCTACAGGTGAATGAGAAGTGTAAGCTTACATTTTCTATTACAGCTAGATACATGGATGAAGTTTAACTAGATTTGGTCATTTGATATTTGTGAAATTGTACTTGGAAACCCTTGCTTGTTCGATAGAAAGTTTATCTACTATGAGAAGGAAAACATATATCACATTTTCAAGGAAAACAAAGAGTATATCATCTAATCTGACCAACTAGAGGACGATTTTTTAGTGGTAAGAATAGGGTAGTTAAAGAGGCTTGTTAAAGCGAACAAGGCATTTTTATCATATATGCAAGAGCGAAAAATAAGTGTTATAGAGCATGGGAATTTGTCATGGGAACTTGTTAAGAGGATCAAACATATTAGTTCATTTTTATTAACATCTTTGTATTTGTGAATTTTCTAATGTGTTGTGCATGGACAGTGGTTGAATTGACATAAGCAGGAGATGTGGGAAATTGTAGATGACTAAGAGTATGGTTTTAGTTTTCATCATTATTATGCAACTTTTTGTTATGAGACAAATACATAGAACATGGTGGACAAAGACTAGACAAGTGGGGAGGTAGATCCCACAATTTCTGATTAATAACCTTTTGGAGGTCAAAACTCCTCTCTGTGGGGAGGATTGATCTGGTGTTAGGTCCCTATACTACTAGTGTAACTCCTTATTGTTATTAGTACAACCCCCTTATTATATTGTTGTGCCCATGTAGTCCCCATATTGTTATGATTGTGCCCCATAGAAGCCCACTATTGTTATTATTGTGCCCTTACATTATTATTGTTATGTCAGCTCTGATTATATTATGACCCCTTATACTCCTATATATAGAAAGGAGGTATTGTCATTTGTATCATCGAAGAATTGTTCATTTGTGTAATGTAAAGGAGGTTTCTCCCTTGAAGAGACTGAATTTCAAGGCATTTATCTATTTTTTCTATCGTTTTGTCACTTGGTTTCATAACATTTGGTATTAGAGCTTTGGATTCTAGGGTTTTGTTGCTCCAAATAGGTCATCATGGAATTTTCACTATAACGTTTTTTCTATGCCATTTCAAATGTTAAAAAAAAACCCATTTGGGTTGAAATCATTCTAAAGCTCGGGTCTGAATTTCAGAGCTTTTCGCACTATATTTGTAGAGATATGATCTGAGGAAGTTTTCCTTTTTGAAAACTCCTAAATTACACTCCAAACAGGTGACCTCGGGAAAATTGTCATAACTTTTGTTTTGAGCATCAGATTGAAATGTCATAAGAAGTTACAAAATGAAGATAGACTGTAGTTTCCTGTATATATTTTTCAGATCCTAAGGTTAACACAGTGACATGTGGCACTTCATACAAGTTCACTCTTCTGAAAATATATATAATCAGGTCATCTTGGGAGATTATGCATAGCTCTTTCTTGGAGAATCTAAATTAGATCAGACTAGTGGCATTGGAAAGAGGATGCTGACGGCTATTGCAAGTTGCAATTTTAAAGTTGGAGGTGTTATCACTTAGAACTAAAAATTTGATGCATATAATTGTCTGTCCTAGTCCGATGACAAAGGTCTGTGTTAAAGTTGATTTCATTTTATTTTTTCTCACTTAGGATTTGGAGTTTTAAAAGTTTTTAACTCAAACCATACTCGACTCCTATTGGTTCTCCTCCACCCATCATTGTTCCATAGTCATGTCTTGTCTTATTCGAGTCACCGTGTCTTTTAGTGATTTCGCAGCGTAATCCCATTTGCCAGTTTCGCAGCGCGTCATGATTAGGCAGTTTCGCAGCGCATCATTAGAATTTAAAACTAACAGCACCGCGAAATCATGGATTCGTGCATTTCGCAGCGAATCTTTCCCGAAATGTCAAGTCCGTAGGTGAGTCCTCAATTGTGTCCACTCATGTCAGTTTGTGTACCTCTTGTATCACGTTTGAACGCTCATTTTCCACTACCCCACCAATAGATCTGTTGATATGCACAGAAATATCATTCCCAAGAGATTTTACCGTGCATAGACCTTAATGATGGTCGTAAGTGCTGCATGAGTGACAAGTCTGCCTGATTATGTATTGAAGTGTTTCAATGAAAGAATTTGAATTTCAAGTGAGGCTGATTTCAAGCGAGCCTGATTACAAGCGAGGCTGAATTAAAAAAGAGCTGAATCACCATTTCGACCGGA